>JANTNU010000234.1:3513387-3526490 GCA_024752395.1 Erythroxylum havanense
ACACATCAACAACCTTAGAACTAACATTTGTTTAAACCTTGAGCTTAGTTTTTGGAGTAATATTAGGTATTATACTTCTATAGGAATGACACATGTTCAGGCTCTTTTTAGGTAATCACCACTAATAATTTTGAACAATGATAAAGCTAACTCTTGAGTGCATGAATTGGAAAATAGTACTGCCTTTAGAAATGTCTTATTGGAAGAATTGAAAATCAACTTGCAAGCCACTAATAATATAATGAAACAAGTAACATATTCATAATATGAAGATGTCCAGCATTAAGTGGCAAACTAATGTTTCTTCAACTTCATCCTTGAAGATAGTAATAAGTTTAGACAAGATTATCTAACCTTGCAAGCCATTTCTAAGGTCCATATCAATTTGAATTAAAGATTATAAAGGTGTTAAACAAACAGAAGTAATATATATAAAAGATAAGGATACAAAAAGAATAAGAATTTCAAGCAAAGAAATAATTTCTTTTATTACTATGAAAAAGACAACACAAAAAGAAGTATGACTAAAGCTACTACTTTACACAATTCTTAACAAAGTATTTATAAAGTTACATATAAGAAGTCTAATTAAAGTGAAACTTTATTATCACATAATCCTAAGGTCATTGATATTCTATTTCACGAAAATTTAAGAACACTGAAACTTTATTTCAACATAATTCTACGGTCCTTAAAATTTTATTTTATTGTCACTAAAATTCTATTACACTATAATTCAAGGTCAACGTACTTAGTGCACATAAGGCTCCTCACTTTGCGGGGGTCTGAAGAGAGTCATGATGTACACAACTTTCCTTTTGTATTTTTATAAAGATGTTGTTTTTGTGACTTGAACTTGTGAGTTTATGGTCACAAATGAACAACTTTATTAATTGCTCCAAGGCTCACTAAAATTCAAGGTATATCTTGTAATTCTCCATTTTGACTTAAATTATCCAATGTCCAATCATAATTATTCCTTGCCACACAGGACCCTAAGAGCTTTAAGCTATGTGAACATTTACCAAGTCAATCTACACTTGAAATTCTCCACGAGTAACAACTTTATTAACATGTTAGTTAAGTCATTCGAAGTATGAACCTTTTTCAATAAGATTTGACTAAATGCAGTCAATTTCTTAATTTTATGAAGCCATACATCCTTCATCATAGCCTCCATTCAGCTATCTTTCAATTGACTTTCTTTAGTCTTGTGAATGATATTTGCATCCCTATCATTGATAATCAAAGCATATGTGATTGAGTGACCCCAACTATACCTCTTTGGTTGCTTGATGGTCCTTCTTTCTCCATTCTTAACTGTACCATATTGATGCTTTCTTTTTTATGTTGTTCTATCTCCTAAATAAGAATTTTCAGCTCCCTTAGAATCTGTTCCAAGCTGTTTTAGTACCACATTTGAACTAGTACTACTCATTATTGAACTTAGCAAAACCTTTTCCTATGTTTATCCCAACATATGTCGCTTCCAAAACACTACATCTTTGAAGTTTACCCTAGATTTTATACTAAGTACATGAAGCTTACAAAATTCTATATACTAAGTACATGAAGCTGACAAAAATATGTCTTTTCATATTTTTCATCCTTTAATAAGCCCCCCTTATGAAGTTTCATCATCTTTTGCTCACCATGTTCATTATTCCTTTCGCCTTTACCCCAATCTCATGGTTATTGAGAACGAATCGACAATGACTCACTTGTATGTGTCATATTACATTATTTCTTTATTCCATAATGATTGAGATACAACCATCGATCCAATTACTATTGTTCCTATTAAAACATATAGACGATGTGCTCTAATTTTCCTTTTGTCATTTTCAACATATATTTTTAAGTTGTCTATCATCATCAAAAAACCTATACCCTTATCTTTCAAGAGTATCCATAGAAATTGGATTCTTTCGAAGCTCAGGAATATACCAAGCATCCAATGTTCTAACAATTACATTATGCACGTGGATCTGTATTGAACCACTACCTTTTATACCATGCTCTCCATCATCACCCAATCTGATAATATCGTTTCATTCTTTAAGAATAAAATTAATCCTTATTGAAAGTTATATGATAAGTAGAGCTAGTTTCTTTTACCCATTGATTTGTAGAATCAATGTTAGTCATTGGTAAAACATCATGGCCTCTTTTATCCTTTTCATCAAAATGCTCATGAATTATAACAATACTTGCCTTTTCATCTATTTTCTTTTTCACTTTTCCATTCCTCCACTATGGACAATCTCTCCTAAAGTGCCTTTTAAATTTACATTTAAAATATTGAACATCTTTAGCCTTCGATATGATCTAGACCGTGATTTACTCATGCTTTCAGAATCTCTTTCCTTATTTCTGCTGCTACTAACAACTAGACCCATATCTAATACATATTCATGTGTTAGAGACCTTTTTATATAATTTTTTGGACTATAGAGCAGCCTTCACATCACTGACATAAATAATCTCCGCCATATATTATGGTATCAATAATTTTTTTATATAAATTAGGCAAGCAACATAAAGTGATTATGGCTTTGATCATATTCCTCAAATGTAAACCCAACAACTTGTAGATCCAAGATAATCTGATTAAAATTATCATGTGATCTTCTCCTGTCTACTTTCTGACTTCCTCAAGATATACAACTGCTGCTTTTGGTATGAACAATTGATAAGTGATATCTTCTGATACTTACTTTCAAGTTATCTTGACAACAAAACAACACTAGTTTCAATAATTACTTCTCTTATAACCTTGTTTCTTAGACTCAACATTATTGTAATGTGGTCCTTTGACAAAATTTATTCTTCTAACACCCCTAAATTCTTTGATTGTTTTTTGTCTCTTTATAACACTATGATGCATCCCTAATGCACAAGAACTGCTCTCATCTTCAACTTCTACAGAGTAAAGTCATTTAATCTATTGAACTTCTCAATATCAAACTTATGTAGAGACATCTTGACAACAAACCTTAGCTTTAACACCAATTGTTGCACAAATGGAAACAATATATAAAAAAAAATAAGGAAGCAAATGACACAAGTACTTTTGGGCAAAGAGATAGATTTCTTTCTTACTATTAAAAAGATGATACAAGAAGAAGTATGACTAAAGCTACGACCTTACACAAATCTTAGCAAGGTATATTATAGAGTTACATGTAAGAAGTCTAATTAAAGTGAAATTTATTACTATAGAATCTTTAAGGTTATTGATATTCTATTTCACATACAGATCACACATTGATAAGCAATACAAAAAAACCTCATTGAGACTTGTTTAAGTCGCTGGAAGTTTATTTTTATGATTTTTAGAGTTACTTTATTAAAACATGAACTAAGAATTAGGATAAATTATTTTATTTTGTATTTAAACACAATGAGGAATAAAGTAAGCTTATTCCAAATAACATACTTGTGGTTCTCACTTCTCTCCCAAATGGAATTTCGATTCTTGCAAATATCTTAATGGCTTTGGTTGGACAAATCAATGTATACATGCATACAAACTTCATTTTCACTGTTTTCGAAGGGCAAAGAGCGTATGCGCATGATCCAATGCCATGTGTCAGTAGGCTCACTCGGTGCACGCGTTTGATTGCTACTTGCTAAAAGTCGTAGACCATTGTCATGTCGCCAAGTGGAAGTGATGTCAAGGTTCAATACAACATGTACGCAACTCATAACCAGACATTCCTTTCGAAGTTTTTATTTTGTCTTTGGATTCATGAAACGATCTTTCGATACAAAAATCTTTAGACAGGAAACGAGTCAAATCGTGGAAAAGAATGAGGATGAGTACATTATTGGATACGGAGACAAGGAATTGCACACCCAGTCATGTCACATTTATAGTCGCCTGACACATGTCTCTGCATAACTCGTTCTTAGCTCAGACCCCCGGTGTCTACTCTCCTCAGCTCTGTTCCTATATGCTGTCCTCTTCATTGGATTTTTTGCTCTGGAAAGTGTATGATAGAAACAGAAATAACGTTTGGTAATAAGAAAGAAGGGATCAGCAGGAGTTGTAGCTTTTTAACTTTCTTTTTTTGTCATTTACTCATGCCCGCCAAGTCAATGTCGATTACAAAATTAAAGCCAAAAAGTCTTCAGTTGCTTACTGAACAAAACCAATAATCAACTGAGCTTGAATTAGTAATGCCCATGTCAAAAGTTTCGACTTTTGATGATGATTACATATACGTGCACAAAAGCATGCTTAACCAAAGGATGGGTGAATGGTAAAGATTGAATTTTTAACCAAAATATCTTCCACTTTTGATTGGTCTTGACCATAGGAAGTATTGAAGGATATTCCCAGATCCGGAAATGTAAAAGTTTGAATCAAACCCAGATCCAGATATGGAAAAGAAAAGCATGTGATATTCTAACAAATTTTGCTCGAACTAAAAAATCACAATGTGCAAGATTAACCTCGACGAAGAAGACGTGGGAAAAAAGTAAAGCTGAGTAGGTGTGTAGAAAAGGTTCCAAGGACAATGATACGGACAGGAGGAAGAGGGAGAGACGAGACTCTGACAAAGACAGATTAGTATTTAAGAAGATAGTGTTCTTCAGAGGTATTCGAAGGAAAGAAAAAGAAAAGTTAAACAGTTTGGGGTAAGTTGGGCGCCAATTGAACTCCTGCTCTGCTCTTCTTTATGATTATCGTGGGGTTTTGGTTGTATACTAGTTATTATTAAAAGCAAAACAAGAAGTGCTTTTTAACTTGCAAATCATTATTTTTTTCTTTAATGTCTGCTCGCTCTCTTCCAATCGAACTTTCCATACAAGTCTTTCTCGATTTAAACCCGCGTCAAAGATCAGTTCTTGATCGAGGATTCAACAAAATCTCCATTTCCCTTTTCGTAACTGTGTACTAGAATCTATTATCTGCTTCAATTTCGGTTCTTTTTCTGCTTCTCCACATACAAAAAGCTGTTTTTGACGCTGATGGTAAGAGTTGGAGCACACTGGTTTGTTTGTGTATTTAAAATTGTTTTCTGTCGGAGACATCGTACTAATTCCCTTTCTTTTGAATCAAAAGTTAAACGTACGTCTGTGTGTTTGGTTGCTTAGGACCAAAACTTAGGATGACAGCTGAAGCTTACGTTGCTTGCCGGCTTTTGTTTTTCTTATTCTCAGTCTTCTTTTCAAGTTTTATAATTATCAACTCTCAAGCATTGTGAAGTGAGAGGAAGTCTACTTGTATTTGTATAACAGAAATGGAAAAGATCAAGTAAGCCAATGACCTTTGCTTTTCTTCTGACGTTGCTTGCTTTAACTCAAGGGCCAAATTGGACATGCTTTACTCTCAATCTGTTATGCAAAATTGGACTACTCTTCTTCTTCTTCTTCTCCTCCTGTTTTCCTCCCGAAATTCAATTGTTTTCTTCACATTTTCCTTGAACTTTAATGTGCGGCTGGGAAAGCATTCTGGGTTTTACCTCTTTTATCTTTTTGTTGTCAATTCTTGCAACACTTTCTTGAGTTTACGTTTTTCAGAGTTGAAAAGATTGGAGTGCCAAGACTCATGCTTTGCTTGTGATTCTCTTCCTTTTCTTAACTGGTTCTTCTCTCTCTTTCAACTATTGAGTCTTTTACCTTTCTTATTATCAGAAATTTATTTAAGTGTTGTTCCATCAGTCGACCTTCTGATAAGGGACTATAGGTGAGATCATCAATCTCTTTACTTTTGTTTAGTCAATGTTTTAGAAGAGAGTAGAGAAATATTGCCACTATTGAGATTAATTATAGATAATGTGGACGTTCTATTCCAAAAGGCCTTTAGTACTTCTTTGCACATTGCTCGTGATTGACCTGCAACTTGTACTTTGTTGGTTGGTCCAATTTATCTGTACCTTTTCATGGCCTGATTACTGTTAATTCCTCCATTTGCCTTTCATTTGCTGCCCATGTCACTTGTACTTCACCATATGTGTTCTTTTTTGTGATAAAGATAATCTGTATTGTGATTTTGAACTGATAATTTTGATTCTCATTTAGTTTCTGGTGCTTGGATCATTATACTCAGTAAACTATAAGGTATGGGGTGCCTTGTGTCTAGACCGAATGATTCTTGTGGAAATCGGAGGAGACCAGGGAGCATAGGAGAAGTTTCCGTTTATGTACCTGGTTTTCGGATACCTAAGCCTGTTGATTTTTCTCAGTCACTTGGTGCCCAGTTGTCCAAGAATTTAGTGGAGCGTCTATCTGCTCTAAGAACTCGTATTGTAGTTATGGCTGGCCAAGAAGGACCAACAGTCACAAGAGCTAAGAGAAAAAATGCTACACAACATGGTAAGAGATCGCATCATCATGTTTCTTTGGATCTGTGTAATTAAGCAGTCTTCCGTTTGTCATTCACTTGATTGTCTGCAGGAGGTTCAACATTAGCAGATCTTCTTCAGGCTCTTAATGATTACTTGCCTGTTCTTTTGGGTTTAGTAAAAGATGGGAGCCATCTACAGCACAAAGTGCAATTCGTATGGATAAATCAAGAAGATGATGCAGAGGTGAGATAACAATAATCATATAGTTTCTGTAGATAGGATTTATGAATCTGGGGTCATAACTTAAATTCTTCTGCTTAAACTGATTTCATTTTTTATACAAATTCAAACATTTCAGGAAACTGCGATGTCTAATACATGGTATGAAGTGCTTTCAGTTTTGCATCTGATGGCAATGCTATCACTATCACAGGCCAACTTGTTACTTCTTCCAAGGACCTCTGCTGATGGTTATCAGCCAAAGCTATCAGAAGGTAGTTATTTAGTTGAATTATACGTCTGTAATTTATACGGTATTAGTTGGTCTTCTTGATCCTAACTTCATGCCATCTTGTTTTCTGTGGTTTGCATGGATACTTTTATATAATGAACCGATTTTCAGAAGTCACTTTTCCTTTTCTATGTAGAGAGTAGGCGAGCAGCCGTAGAAATCTTTCTAAAGGCTGCAGGATACCTGGATTGTGCAGTTCGACATGTGATCCCACATCTGCCTGCTGAACTAAGGTTTCGAAAGATGAAAAGCTTATGCAAATTGAACTGCCAATAGTTTTATAGAATGATCATTATTACTAGTCTATACTGATTTGTACACCTTTTTGTTTTAGGAGAGACTTGCCAGTAGACCTGGCAGAAGGGGTTCTTCGAGCACTTTGCTTGCAAGCATTGGGGCAGGTACTTGATTTCTGGATGCTATCTATATCTTATTACATCTGATGGATCACCGAAGATGTGCAACTGAAACATATGCAGCATTTTACATTGGTGCTGTCACATTAATGGTGTCTTTTGCTTTCTTGTTTGATCATGTAGGGTGTTGATATCCAACTTGGGATGGCAATTGATAGTGCGAAAGCCACTCTTGCTGTGAAGCGGAGGCTTGCATGTGAGATGGTAAAGTATTGGCAGCAGGTATGGTGATGTTAAATTCATAATGTTCTGTCAGTTCTACTTATCCAGCGACAGTCTTTAAGGTTTGTGATAGCAGCTGTGACGGTTCTTCAAAGTTTGAGATTTGGCACAAGGAAAAGGCTTTATCTTGCATTTGAAATCAGTTTTATTTTCTCTCCATATATCTTTTCCCTTGAAAATTTTCGAGTCATATGATTTTTCAGTCCTCATTACTTACTATATAATAGCTGAATAATATAGTTCATGGGGTTAGCTATGGGGATAAGGTTGGAAATCTATCCTATAGTGAGGAAGAACCTGAAATTTTATGAATTGTGATTCTATGTACATGCATCTCTCCAGTGCTCCTGTGAAGCTGGCAAATGTTTTGTTCTAGGACAGTCAATGTTTCCTCCCCCTTCATAAACCCCAAGAACTTTGTAGTTATTTGTAGTCCCTCTATTCTATCAGGAATGAGCACACTGTGTCATCCATTACTTTTTTTTTTTAATGCTCCTGAGATATGTATTACTTTCTGTTTACTTGACAGGCTCAAGATAACATCATGAATCTTCCGCTGTCAAATGGTTGGGGTGAGAAACATCGACTTTTTATAAAATGGAAGTCTGTGGAAGCAAAGGTATCATAGAATTGCTGGCTTGTTTTCTTTGTCTTTTTCATTTTGTTAGATTATCAGCTCATCTGTATGCTCCATTTTTTTCTGCTGACATGAGGCAAAACCTGTGGTGACTCAGATTTCACCAAACCTGTTAGAATGATGGAAGGACTACAAGCCCAAATATTCAGAAAGAGAGACCATAACTTGAGAATGTTACTTGATTCCCTTGGATGTTGAATAAAAATAGGATAGTTTTATGCAAATTTTTTGCAATTCTAGCATTAATGGTTTGACATATTAAAGTAGTTAAATGTACAATGTGTTCTTTAGGTTTATCTTGCTTTCAGACCATGAGATCTTCAAAATGACTATTTGTTCTTTATCAAGATCTTTATTCTACAAGAAATTTCAGCTATTAACTGGCTTTCCAGCACAAATATTTGAGCATATTAGTTATGATCTCTTTATACAACAAAGGTATTGAATCAACAGATCAGAGATGGTTTTGTTTAGGTTTAAATTTGTTTCTTTTTTCTGTTTAAACAAGTTTAGCAGAATATCCATTTTGTTGATTCTCTTTTGACTAACCAGGCTGCAGCATATTATTACCATGGTTTGATCCTTGACGAGGGAAATACCGAGAAATCTCATGGGATGGCCGTAGCTGCCTTGCAGGCTGCAGATGAATACTTTAAAGAAAGTAAAAGGGCATGTGAGGCATTCAATGTTGCATCCCCTTTATCAAGGTAGTGTGCCAAGGACTTCTGCGTAGGATCTTTAATTGATGTCTTGTATCATAAGTGGATTGCATACGTATGATGTCTTGTATCATAAGTGGATTGCATACGTATGAGATATACTCATTACCCTTCACCTGTTGAACTTGAAGCCCTTTATTGCATTGCTAGGTTCTGCAGTTGGTTCATTTTGAATTTAAGTTCTTATTGCAGAACCAACGATTGCTGCTTCAAATTGAAGCAGTTTTCTTCTATCTCTGTTTGTCATTACTTTTACTTTTCTCCGTAAAATATGAGTTTAGGTGCTTCAATATGATCAAATTGATATTATTGTTCATTTCAATTGATGAGTTCGACCATTGGACTGTAACTCTTGGCTTTGAGTTTATTCCTATGCACTTTCCTTTCTGGAAAATGATTACCAGACGAGCCAAAATGTTTTAGACATTGTAACGTAATCATAAGCAAGAGTATTGTTTCTAATCTGAATGTCGTTTCCAAAACCAGTGTCTTTTTTCGTACTGTTCAGACAAATGCTACTGATTTGATTCAAGTCTTTGCAGATATAATCCAGTCTGTCGAGCTTAAATAGTCACTTCATTGTTTGTGTTATTGACACAGGAATGCACAACTTTGGGGAACTATGAAGTATCTGTCTGAGAAAATACCGAAAGATAGTTCGAGCAAGGTGCGGATAAACCGTGATCTGTACTCTTATGAAAAGTAAGTAACACTTCTCTAAGGTGGATTTACAGGAAGATGACTTCTTGACAACTTTGGATGGAAGATTGACATGCAAGTAACTTGCTACTTCTCATTGTGTTTAATAGAATCATGGAGACAGCACCAACTTTGCCAGATTTTGCTTTGGCTTTGAAGCCTGATGAATATCAGCTTCCTCCAGTGGACCCTTGTTGGAACTAGGGCACAACCCAATTCCAATAAACTCTAAGGTGATTGAAGATAGGCTGGTCATTCTTCAAATGTGTGTCCAAACACACTTTTCAGCTTCTTCCTTCAACTACAATTCTTCTAAAACATCTAAAAGATTGGAAACTTAACCTATGTCACAGCTTTGCATGTTACTGCTAGATTCTCTCAACCAAAGAAAGAATAATTGTACTTCATCTCTCCGGTGAGTAAAGCTGAATGAATGAAATTTTCTAAATTGATAAACCTGTGTGGTAAAGTTGGTTACAGCAATAAGAGGCGCTTTCATAGTTTACTCTATTATGACCAAATGATGTCAATGAGTGCTTTTAACAACTGTGATGTAACCATATCTTCATTAGAGTTTGGATTTGAAAACCCAGATGTGTACAACTGTAATATCAGAATTATAGTTCTACATAACATTTTAGTGTTATGACTGAATGAGGAATGGGAGGTATTTTTGCAGAAGTCCACCAGTGTGTTGCTATCCAAAATGATGATGCAAATAGGCCATGCAAGTATGAGGTCATGAAACTCCAAATCTGTGCTTCAGTTATAAATGAAGACGTTCCCAATCCTCCACATAAGTATACACCATTATTCTTCAACATCACCCCCATCTCCAGCCAATAGCTTTTCTTTTTCTTGTTCTTCTGCAGCAACAAACAGTTCCATAAACGATCATAGTTCATCAATTGGGTAAGAGTATATTTTCAAGAAATACCCATCACCTTGTAAGGTGAGTTGTCATCAATTATGAATGATGAACACCGAGCAGAGAAGCAACCAAAGAGAATTGGCTTGCAAGGGGAAACATTCCAATAAAATTGCAGAACAAGAAGCAGAAAGTACACAAGTCACATGAATAACTTCACATAGCCAAATGGAAATTGTACAGTGAAAGAAGTATCCAATTTCTGAAAGCATTAACCAGCTCCACATGCAAAAGTTTCATAATTCCATATGAGAGCCATACGCACCATGCTCATATTGGGAATAGACAAAATATAGAAGTTATTGTCTCTCACCCCTAAGTTTATATATGGCTTTCTGTGTGCGCCTTTCAAGTTTATCAAGCTTCTTCTGCACGTCCCTCCGCAGGTCCCAGTTTGGTTTCTTTGCAGCAATATCTAGAAATGGATCCTAAATTTATACCCAAAATCAATAAAGCACAACAATGTCCCCAGGGAGACCAAGACTTGCACAAACTAACGAACATAAACTACTGATATATTGCTACGTGAAGGCGGTGTTTGGGGGCAACTATGTACCTCTTTCTTCTCTAATGGTAGAGGTTCAATGGCAACAGGTTCCTCAAACTTTGGCAGCACTGGTGGAGCTATTTTACCCTCGTGAAGCTCCTTGTCTTGAGGAACATAGTTCCTAAACTTCATGCTGGGATTGCTGAAAAGGAGATTGAAAGAAGGGGGATTGCAAATAAGCCAATTTAGCATAAACATCACCGACATTCAAGCCATGCTCACTAAACAGAAGCATTTACATCATCAAAGCAATTAAAACATGAATCAATGACATTTCTTCCCTTTTCTGGCATTGTCTAAATGGGAGGTTTTAAACCTGCAGCCTCTAAAATCTTGTTGAAAGCTCTATTATGGCTGCTCCATGGAAGAAAGCAAGACGTGAGAATAATTAACAGTGTGTTTATCATCTTTAAAACTCATGCTAAATGGCCCTTGGACCATATCACATGAAACATCTTTAACGAATGATTTTAACCCCATGAAGATTAAAGAGTCGAAAATGTTGTCAGCAATATTTACGGCGATGATCTGATGGACTAATCTTCACTCATCGGCTTGCATTTGATACAAACTCTTCTTCTGGCCTCATATTAACCTCTAGAACCATATGTAGTTAACTAATTGGAAGAAAAGCTTCAAAAAAAATGTACTCTTCCCAACCTTAAACAATCAGGTCCGAAAGCCAATGGTAGTAGTCCCATATGCAAAATCACATACTGGTATTACAGGTGGTTGAAAAAATATCTCAAAGGCACTGACTATAATTTCATGCCTTCACTACAAGATTATTTCATACAGGCCCATAAGTGTGAATCTTTATTTTACTTTCCTTAAACAAGAACTTGATTTAATATTCATACCGAATCATTCTATGAAATTATTCCTTGCAATCGCAAGGTATTAAATCTACTTTTGAAACTAAAGTTAATTAAATTTCTTTTAGAAGGTTCAACTCCTAGTTTCGTGCAAGCTAAATCAGGGATTCTGCTGGTGCAATTACAAAAACACTTGAAAAGGGTAAATGTTAAAAGGACTATGGTGAAAGAAAAGAGGAGGGTTACACTAACTTTTCCTTTCCATTTTCGGCCTCAATATCTGTCTTAGGTTCAGATTGAACAGAACCATCGTCTGGGGTGTCCAACAGTTGCTGAGCAGCTTTAAGAGCTCCGAGCCTCTCTCTGCGCACTGCAGCCGCTTGTTCAATGGAGTCTTCTCCGATATCCATGTTGTGCACTTCACCTACACCATGCATTACGACACTATATCATAATGATTCCGATTTAACGTTTAATTGAGTTGAGCTTAATATTTAGAAGTGAAGCTCTAGACTTTATTCTTCATATATTAAAAGCGATATTAGTATTAAACCCGTAATCCATATGCAGACCAGATAATCAAACAAGCAATTCATCGACATGGTTCGACCCAACGAACCAATTAATTAACAGAGAAATAAAAGTTTGAATTACACTGAAAGATCATTCCTTAGAAAAGGATGTTTCTCCACAGAAAGCAAATAACAAGACCATTTTGTGGTCACCGGGACTTCATTTTCTATAGACAGCAACATCATGCACATTAGGGGATTCATTCAACATCAAAAGAAGGAAAGTACTAGTAACAAGGCCATCCCAGAATAGTTTTATGAGTTAAAAAGTTTAAAAGTAGCATCTTTTGCCAAGCCCATCTTATTTGAACTTGTGATTATATATAGAAAAAAGTTGGCTTAAGATATGAACAAGAACATAACAAAAGAAAGCAACTTGGAAATAACTGAATCAAATACGAACAACAAAAACACATACCTGTCTCTTCCACTTCTTCCCACACCAAAAAGAGTCTACAGGGATTTAGATGGAAGTTGCTTCAGCGTAGAAAGGGAAAGAAAGGATATTATGCAGCGTCTGCAATGCAAAGCTCGTTTTTGTTCTATGTTTCTCCATTAATACCCCATCAGGAAAAAGAATGGACTTTAAATTTGGGTAAGGGCCGAAAAGAAGAAACTTTTGCCCAATCTATCCAGGAATGTAATTCCATGCGTTGAAACGACATAGTTTTATTTGAAAATTTTCTTCTTTATTTTTATTTTTAACAAAAAAGAGGATAAGTTTGTATAATTAGGTTTAAC
>JANTNU010000234.1:3574925-3589427 GCA_024752395.1 Erythroxylum havanense
TCAACTTTAATTCACTATTCCTGGTTATTGTGTGTTTTCTTTTGGCAGCTCATGGACAAAACTTCCCTTCCTCTTCCACCAAAATCCCTCTCTTTGGAGCTTGTACAGTTCTATACTGACCTATACATGCGCAGGGCCTTCTTTGCATCAATCCTGCCTTTCAAACCTGATGTTATAGTTTTTCTGGGGGATTATTTTGATGGTGGCCCTTATTTAAATGATGAAGAGTAAGAGTTCGAAACTTTCCATTTTCTAAAATAATGGCAGCCCTCTTGTCTACACATGCATTTCACATTCTCGTTCTGCTTCTATATCTCAGATTATCAGGAATTGCCAGTCCTGGCTATTTCCAATCTGAAAAGTTTTCCTTTTGCAATCTCTCATAGTCTCTCTTTAATTGATTTTTCTTTCTTTTGTTTATGTATTTGACTATTTACGGCTGCAAGATGGAAGGAATCTCTTGAGCGCTTTAGGCATAGTTTTGGTCTAGATTCAGGAGGAAAAATTGCTGATATCCCAGTTTATTTCATTCCTGGAAACCATGACATTGGCTATGAGAGTGTCTATTCTCATTTACCACAGGTATCATTTATAGCTTCTTTCTTTTCTCATTATATTTTTCAGAATGATCTGTGGTTTATATCTTGGGCTATACTTCTACGTTCATACAGATTATGCAACGTTATGAAAAAGAATTTGGGGTCAGAAACTATAGATTTACAGTTGGAAAAGTTGAGTTCGTTGCGATTGATGCTCAGACTCTAGATGGTAAGAAAAAACTAATTCTGTTAATTACTAAATTGAACAATAATGCAATACTTCTCTGCCTTGGTTATCTATAAACTTGAACATCTGCCAAAAAGGAAGCAAAAGCTATTCATTTTCAAATGTCTGCATATACATTGATGTTACTTCGTTTAGGAGTTCGCTGTGAGAAAATTGTTTCTTGTTAGTTATTTTGAGAATGTTAAATATGTTAAATCAGATATAGTTATTTCATGTTTGGGGATGTGTCTTTTCCAGGAAATCGGCAAGGAACTTTCTCTTCCGTAACTTGGGATTTTATAAAAAATGTTTCTAGTGGTACATCATATTCACTTATCACTTTTTTTTTTCTTGTAAAACTATTGATCTTCATTACTAATCTTTTTTCCCCAACTTGTTTGCTAGACACCCAATCTATCCCAAGGGTTTTGCTGACTCATATTCCATTGTTTCGGCAAGATAATTCTTATTGTGGTCCTCATCGCTGCTCTCCAATTATTAATCAGGTATTCATATGCTTATATATTATCTGGTTTTCATTTTGAAAAAACAGAAAATTTTCCAATTTCTTTGCTGCAATCATTTTCCTCATCTCCTTTATAAATTTTACTGGCAATGATCTTATAAATGTCTATGGCTGTGGTGGAGAGATCATTCAATTCAAAATTTTAACTTGTTAGATTCTCGTCTAAGAATGAATCTTAGCAACCATAAAATTCATTATCTAGACTCAAAGATGTTAGTACTCTATGGAGAATTTATTAATATCTTCTCAATGGTCAAACAACTTCAGTAGGAACTATCATCATACGAGAACTAAATTATCCATTATTATGTTGTTAGTGTTTGAAATGACCTTCAAGACTTTTTTCTTTACCCTTATGTACAGAGAATCCTACGTTCTGCTCAGAGTCAAGAAGTAAGGTAAGCTTCTGTTCCTATTTGAATATGCCCAATAGAGTGGAATCAATTTCTGGAATATGATTGTGAGTATTTATTTTTGGTTGATGGATGGTTCAATGATGCAGGTACCAGAATTATGTCTCAGAGGAAGCTTCAGTCAGCTTGCTCAATCTGATTAGACCTGTTAAGTGACTTTCACATCTGATTTCTTTAGTAATGAAGTGCCTACTTTTCTTCCACTTGGATGGCAATTCAACCTTAGTTGTCTGCAAGGGCTATTTCATCTTGAAGCATTGAACACACAGATCAAAGTTTCTTGTACAAGCACCCTCAAAAGCACTTCCATGCTTAATTTATTTTATGTTACTGTACCTATAGAAATTTTCTGATCTGGAAGAAACTGAAAATCTAGCAAAAGGTGATTCATGAATAGAATAACTTGTGTAATACCTGATGGATGTTTTTAGTGAAATACCACTCCATTTAAGGTTCAATAACATGCATATTTACTAGCATTCTTTGGGCCTGTAACAAGCATATGTATACAGGCACACACATACCAATATTCTGGAGGTAGTGATTATCCTAACAATATGACTACTGGTTTCTGCAGATACTTGTTTTATCAGGTCATGATCATGATCAGTGTGCAGTGAGCCATGAGGCAAGACATAAGCCTGTTCCAGAGGTAAGCATAGCATATTATAGTCGCGTATAGGATATCTGAGGTAATGACATTGAATTGATAATAGTATGCAGCTCACTTTAGGGACCATAAGTTGGCAGCAAGGGAATTTGTATCCATCTTTCATGCTTTTATCTGCTATTGCCTCTGAGAATGCGAACGTATCCACTCCAGAAGAAGCTGTCATGACTCAGCTGTGCTTTCTTCCAACGCAAACACACATTTACATATGGTGATTCTCCTGCATAATGAGTAACGTTAAGCAACATTATCATTCTCCAAATCTTTTGATGGGTTTCAGCTTGACGCCTGCCTGTAATTTCTAAGAAAACATGTATTCAGTTTGCTCCTCTGAAATGCAAATACTGAAATTTCAGGTATATTTCACTCTTTTGTCTTACCATTTTGGCTCTCCTCTTCTGGCCAACAAGTGGCGTCAATTTCGAGCCCTGCTTTTGTGGCTTAAGGGCGTGCATCAAACAATGGTGTAGTATGTTCACACAGGCTACAAAAGAGAAAAACGAGGACGACGATTGTGAGTACGAGATGATGTTTGATGCCGAAGGATCAATGCATCTAGTGAAGAAGCCACGAGAAACCCCTAAATCGCAACAATCTGGTGGAACATCAATCGAAAGGTGCATCCCCTTTACATTTCCCCAACATCTGGTCACTAAGTGTGATACTTGGACAATGCTC
This sequence comes from Erythroxylum havanense, assembly GCA_024752395.1. Lineage (NCBI taxonomy): Eukaryota > Viridiplantae > Streptophyta > Magnoliopsida > Malpighiales > Erythroxylaceae > Erythroxylum > Erythroxylum havanense. The sequence continues at coordinate 3,577,978 of JANTNU010000234.1, forward strand.
TCATGCTATAATTATCTCTACTTGGCTGCTTAAACCTTAAATCTTTTCAATAACAGGGGCAATGCTGTTATGAGGCCAAAAAGAAATATTCAGCAGGAAACAGAGGTATCAATGAACATAGACATGAGTGCAGATGTTGGATATGATACAACTACAAGATTACGACATAGAGCAGGCAAATCAAAGACAAAGATCATCGTCCACAGATTACTTAGGACATTCCAAATGCTTACCATCATCGCTGCAGTGAATGTACCTCTTTACATGATGATGCTGTTCAAGGATTGGGTTAACAAGTGACACTGGATCTTGCTTCCTAACCTTGATGAATTTTGAGGTTTTGGTGGAAGTAATCCTTTAGATGACAGGATTAAAGAACCCTACTACGCTCTATAGATTTCAGAAGTTTTGAAGACCTTCTAAATTAATCTAATGTGAAATATGCAGACTTTATACATTTGCTTATAGATATAATTCAGTATTTAGTTAAATTATATTTAAATAATAATAATTGGCTCAAAGTATCAATACTTTGATATAATTATGTTCTTTGTTTTTAATAATTTTTTATTTTAACTTAAAAAATATAACTTAACTTACCAAATTTATCTAATACTTAAGTAATTGACCAATTGACATTGTCTCATAATTACAAGATTGCAATTAAGCATATTGGATGAGGACCTTGTTGTAGAATTATTAGTATTAATAGAAGCATTCACTAATATTAATACTTTGAAAAACTTAAAAAAATCTAAGATCTGATTTTTTAAAATTTTGTTTTTCAAAAATAATTCTTTTAAACTTGATTAAAAAATAAAGCAAATTAAACTACATAAATCAGACTTAAATTAATAATTTATTATAATTATATGAAATTATAAATTTAATTTGATTGTTATAATTATCTTGAATTATTAATTTAATTAATTTGAATTAGACTTAAGAGTTGAGTTGAAACTAATAATTTATTATAATCATCTTAAATTATTAATTTAGTAAATTTGGACCAAATTTAAGAATTGAGTTGAAAATAATAATTTATTATAAATTTGTTAAATTATTGATTTAATTAATTTAGAATAAATTTAAGAATTAAGTTGAAACTAATAATTTATTATAATTTTATTAAATTATTAATTTAATTAAAATTTAATTAATTTAGATTATATCGAATTTAATTAATTCAGATGAGTTGAGTCACTGTATTATTGCTATTTGATTATTTTATATATAATATTTATAAAATGTGTATTTTTCGTTATTTTTTAATCAATAACTACTTTTTATAAAAAGTTAAGAAATTAAAAATTGTAAAAATAGAAAGTTTTTCCAAAATTATTTAAATTAGAATTATCTTTGAATATTAATTAAAATTTTATTTTTTCAAGTCTCTAAACTAAAGTCTAATTTATTGAAATAAAAATTAAATTTATAAACATTTCTTCTACTTTTTAAGCAAACAGTATCATTTCCCTTAAAAATATCCCATCGGAACTAAATTCTTTGGGACGATCATTGGAATACAGAATTCTAAGAATTACAAGTGCAGACAGATTTTGATTGGTTGCTAAGCCTTGGAGTTCACAAGTTTGGGGAAATACATAGTGCTCTCTCCTAAACTAAAGTATACGTCTGGGAAAAGCATTATCCGTTGAGTTCAAACACCAACTATTGCTGAAACGTCGTCAAAATCCTCCATTACCATCTTCTTTCAGAGTTGGATTCTTGGTCCCTCGTAATCTCTTTTTCTCTCTCTTTGTGCCTTTAAATTTCCTATTTGTTTGCTTTTGATTTCTGGTAAGATCTGTGATGACCTCCTTTTTGTTCCCCATCCTTCTTTCTATTTTTCTTCTTTTCTGGCCGTGCGTGATTGAATCGATGAATGTTCTATTTTGAAGTTCTTGTTTTTCAATTTTGTTATAGATTGGAGGTTTTTGGGTTGTTTTTCTTTTTGCCTCCTGATCTTTTGTTGTCGTTGGGGTTGCTCCGATTCTTGGTTTTCTTGATTCACTGTTGGGAAATCTTTTGGAATTCTGTGTTGTAGATAAAGCCCGGGTTACTAATTTTTGGCTAGATTTGGAGTTTTTGGGTGGATTTGTATTGATTTCGCATGTCGTCGTCGTCAAAATGTCCATCTTTTTGTTCGTTTCTGAATTCACTTCGGTTACTTTTGTTCTTTTTGATCTATCCATGAGGTCTCTTCGCTGATTAACTAGCCTCAATTGGTTGTTCTTTGTATTGAGTGGCTACTATATTTGTGCAGTGGGCCAATATCTTTGTCATTGCCATCAATTTACTTACTATGCTGATTGACGAAGAATGGGGAGTTTATGTCATAGGGAATGATCATCTTTAACTTAGTATTGCTTTATGGAAGCACTAATTCTGCACCTGGAACCATAGGTCGGTTACTGGGGTGATGGAGCACCTTCCCGTCGAAGTCATTGGGAACATATTGTCTAAGCTGGGAGGTGCAAGGGATGTTGTGATAGCCTCTGCAACGTGTCGGAAGTGGCGAGAAGCTTGCCGTAAACATCTGCATACACTCTCATTTAATTCCAGTGATTGGCCTGCTTATCATGATCTTACAGCCAGTCGACTTGAAATATTGATCACTCAAACAATTTTTCAGACCACTGGGTTGCAAGGTCTCTCTATTTTGATGGATGATGTGGATGACTTTGCAGCTTCAACAGTTACAGCTTGGCTCTTGTACACCCGGGAAACCTTACAACGGTTATATTATAATGTTCGGACGACTCCAAATGTCAATATTCTTGAGATTTGTGGTAGGCAGAAGCTTGAAGTGTTGGCATTGTCCCATAATTCGATCACAGGGGTTGAACCCAATTTTCAGAGATTCCCTTGTCTGAAATCTCTTTCTTTGAGTTCTGTCAGTATCTCTGCACTTGATCTTAGTCTTCTGCTCACTGCATGCCCAAAAATTGAAATATTAGAACTTGTCAACCCAGACATTGCAATGTCTGATGCTCAGGTAACTGTTGAGCTGACCAGTCCTACACTAAACTGTATCTACGTAGAAGCAATCAGTTTGGATAAGTTTATATTGGAAGCAGATAGCATCGAGTGCTTGCACTTGAAAGATTGCGCCCTTGAACAATTTGAACTCATCGGGAAGGGGACCTTGAAGCACTTTAAACTCGATGATGTTAGTGTTATACATCTAGATATTGGTGAGACTGCTGATAATCTTGAAATTGTAGATATCAGCAACTTCACAATTATTTGGCCAAAGTTCTACCAGATGATCTCAAAATCATCAAAGTTGAGAAAGCTTCGCCTTTGGGATGTGGCCTTCGATGATGAAGATGAGATTGTGGATTTGGAAACTATTGCTGTTTGTTTTCCACAACTTACCCATCTTTCTCTGGGATACGATTTAAGGGATGGAGTTCTTCAGCATGGCTTACAAGGTTCTTCTAACTTGGAAAATGTGGTTGTCTTGGAGCTTGGGTGGACTGTGATTAATGATCTTTTCTCACACTGGATTGAGGGGCTGCTAAAACGGTGTCAAAATCTTAAGAAGTTGGTAATTCATGGAATTGTATCAGAGGCCAAAACCCATGAAGAATGTCAGATGTTGGCCAATTTCACTTCATCTATGGTTCGACTCATGAGAAAATACATGGATGTAGATTTGCAGTTTGAATATATATAGAATTTTCTATTGTTGTTTGGTTAAAAATTCTAGTTTCATTTCAGTTTAGAGATATATGAGGACAATATGCAGGTACACTATTGTATCCCGAGATTCCTTTCACGAGTCGTATAAACTGACATTGATGTCCGATCTTTTTCTGTTGAAAATTTCTGGAACCATGTTGACTAGTTTGTAATTTTTCTCAACCGCTGATGAAATGCTATTTTTGTTCTTCATCCTGATTTCTCTTTCTTTCTCTCAGTTCTTGTTCGTATGCAGTCACGTGTATGTGACCATGTGGTGAAGCACCATGTTATGATCTTTGGGCTTATTCACTCTCATAGTATGATGTGGGTTTAGCCTTCGGATGAATCTCATTTCTGGTTTTCTCTTTCACATAATTTATCTTCAGTTGACTTTATCTTTGAAATTTTGATTTTTGCTATATATCTCCCAAAACGTTTCAAGTCAAATTGACTTTTGTGGTGGAAAATCTTACCTTTGACCATTTAGAAATTTAGCATATAGCAGGTCAGCTTCGCTGTAGAAAATGACTTCTTCCACATGCTGTCTTTATACATTTTAGAATATGAATAGCTGGATGAGCGCCTAATTTTCCCTTCATATGAGATTTTCCCATGTAGTTTAAGTTCTCAGAATTGGCTCAGCTAGAAGGAAGGTCAATCAGTTGCTGCAACTTGCAACTTGCACCGCATTGCATTTGCACTTTGATCAGTTTACATTTCTGGCAGGTAGCTTATTCTCTACCAGGGACACTCATGCTGGTAGTATATAATCTCATACTGATTCATTTTACTCAATATTTGAATTATGAGTATTGGGTAAGATTCTTGGATGTTACCGGCAAGAATGAGAGACTGTTTCCTTTATTCTAAATATTGTGCAAACTCGAAAGTTTTAACTATCTGGTAAGCAATAACCTCTCTCCTTCCCGTATGCTATAGCATTTGATAAACTATATCAAACAGCTAGGATTATATGCCAGATTTTGTGAACTGCATTTGTTTTTGCTTAATGTTGTTTTATTAGTCTTTTATAGCTTTATCCATGTAATACTCTACTCCTGGATGATGAAGTGACACTTACCTTGCTTGAGTTTTACCTGGTCCATTATGATGGAGAAATTTTCCTGAATTTTTTTAATTTCCATAGTTCTCTGATACTACATTGAATTAGTTGGAGAAAGACCTTGTTTTGTATTGTAATCAAATGAGCTCATTGCCTGTGTGTGCTAAATGGACTAAATGTAATATCGCGTATTCGGGTTTTTATCAATGGTGGTATACAATAAGACAAAGAGTAGTTGGCATTTCCCTAGTATTCTCCTTAAACTTCTTTGAGCTAAATACTCTCTTTTATGCAATTCTAAATGTATATTGTTTCACCGTCCATGATGGGTTCGAGAATCTTTTGCTAAAAGAGAAGATGTGTTCACTTGAAAACTTGAGGTTCACTGATGTAGGCCTTGTAAAATAGTGTCATCTCACATTAAAAAAAAAGTGCAGATCTTTGTTTTCTGTACATTCTTGAGATCTGAAATTAGGCAACCAACGCCTAGAAGATTGAATAAGATCAATCTATTCTATATTTGAAAGATAAATAAAATCGTATGCCTGAAGATGTGATAGAAACAAATTAAAATAGCTTCTACCTGCTTTCTTGGTATGGCCTTGCTTTTGGAAAATATTCTACCTGTTTTAGAGCTACCTAATGCATGTTAAGCTAAACATTGTAGTCACTTTAGCCAAGATTTGGCATCTGATGTTATTATTGGTGGTTCATTTGGATGTTCTTGGCCCTGAGAACAACAAAATTAAAATTTTAGTTTCATTGTGGGGAAAGCAATTATTTTGAAGTGCAGATGATGCTTTCATAGCTATGGCTTTTGGAATTTCTGTTGTCTTGGAATGTAGTTACAATGTCAATTATGCAATTGAGGGGACCATTAACAGCCTTTTTTTCTTTTTATATGGGTGAAAGAAATTACTTAATGAGTTAGCAATTTAAAGCAGATTAGATTGATAAACATTGGTTCTAACATATTTCTACTTCTGATCAATCCTCTTCTTTCCCAGCTTAGATCCTTCACTCTTTGAGCTGGAAAGCACCTAAAAGAACCAACTTTCTATATAAACTGCTTTCTGTTGCTTACTAGTGTTGTTCACCAAATGAGGACCTTGTGTTGTGACCTATTAAATAAAAACCTTTCTTCCAAGTATTTTAAATTTTGTAAAATATGATCAGTGCCTTTCCTCTGTTATCTTGCAAACTTTCTTTAGTCTTTATTTGACTTATTGTAAGACCTCAATTATTCTCTGATTGAACTTCATTATTGTTTTCTAACAAATGCTTTTCAGAATTCATGTGCAAAACGTGGCTGAATTTGCCACAACATTAGATTTATTTTTCGGTCGGTTTAACAGTAAAATTTTTGAACTAAATAATTTTTTAATTCAGTTTTTAATATTTTGATTTGATTTAATTTAATAATCTTTGTTGTTAAAAATTAATTAGTTTATTAACTAATCGATATTTTTTTGTAAATTTATCAATTTTTATAAATCAAATAAATCGATTAATTTTTATTTAATTGACAATTTTTTAAATTTTATTTAATTTATAACTAATTTTATGATGATTTAATACCAACTAATTTTTTTTAAATTTTAAACCTCTTTATTTTAACAAAACATTAACTAAAATCAATACTCTTTGGAATATACATTGCTTCTAAGTGACAAGCAATGTCATAATCCAAGTTAAAACCAAATTGACAGAGGCCATAATCATTACTAGGATCTGACCTAGACCATTCACCTTTCCAATTCTACTCCTATAGAAGATGCAAAGGGAGTCATAAAAGGAGTGATAGTTTTGAAGGAATGGCATAAGATCCATGGAATCTGTGCACTCAGAAAAACAAAATCTTCCATATGAAGGACACCCTTGTCAGGTTTTATTGGGAACAAAGGAATAGGGTTGAAATTCATTTTTACCTAATCCATGAATGCTACCCCTCTCTATCTCTATATTTGAGTCAATCCCTCTTTTATCTATATCCAATCATTTGTATCACAAAAAAAAAAGTCATAAGGGAGTGGGGACATTACCTACAAAAGGTTGTAGAAGAGCATAACATAAAATGTAAGATAGTATAGAGGGTGATTTAATTAGTATAATTTATTTTATAATTTATATTAATTTATGGAAGAGAATTATTTTTCAATTTAGTGATTTAGGAAATAATGGAGAAAAGTTAAAGATATATTGAATATATAAATGCCAATAAAATTAAACTTGTTATTTGGTTTTAAATTATTAATTTAAAAAGTAATTAAGAATATATGGTTTAAGAATTATTGCATATATTAAGTGTTTTATTTAATAATACTTTCATTATTATAAGAATAAAAAAAAAGATTATGGGTCCCTTACAAACACTTCCTTTCTACCATTGACTTTCCTTTAGGCTACACTCTACAACTAAGAGAGTAGTTTATAGGATTAGTAATCAAACTAGGGTTTGAGGTGAGGGCATTGACAACTCCTAAAACCATACCTAAACCTAATGGAAGGGAATAGGAGCATGATAGTGAACAAAATAATATAAAAAAAGAATCCTACTTTGCAACCTTTAGCCTGAAGACCTCAAAAGAACAGATTGCTATTATGGGAAAAAAGAATCTGAATGTGGCATGGTTTTAGGTGATGACAAGGAATGGATGTTGACCCTTCAACAAATAGGATAATACCAAGCAAGTCCATTTCAAAGAGCTTGGATTGATACTTAAACTGGGTTTTGCTTATAATGTATCATTACTATAATGTTTTGGTAGGAAAATGTGCAAATTTGAAGAAAATAAAATTTCTTCCCCCACCCACCTTCCCTTCTTCCCTTCTCATCTCTAGTTTGATTATATTTTCTTTAAGTTATGATTGGAGGTTAGAAAAAAATATGAGGAATTAAGCATCTAATTTCTAATGTAAGAAATCAATGAAATGGCAATATCAAACCACTTCTTTTATTCTTCAAACTTAGCCTTTAAGAAAAAGTTGAAACCAATTTCTTTCCAACATCAAAATAAGAGTACCTAATGATGAGCCCTCAAATGCTGAAAATGATTGGATTATTATGTATGTTTACAATCATAAAATTAGAAACGACGAAATCAGTCTCTTTATTAATTAGGGATAATTATATCGAGTAACACTTTGTTATCTTAAAAAATTATATAATATATGTTAGGCGATACTAAAATAGCAAATATAACCATCATCATCATAATCCTATTGAAATATGCTAAAAAGGGTTTATCCCAAAATAATATATTTGATTAATTGAATTTTATACATTTATGTTGTTAATGTCGTGCTAGCAGTACAACTTCAATCCTCCAAACAGCTCCATAAAAAGGGCCAATGAGAAAGCACAGGCGGTTAGATGAAAGACAAGAAGAGTGGAGTAGGAGTCTGTCAGTGACTCCTCTGGTGGGATCCTCCTCCTTTTTCATTCTAAAAACATTTCTTTTGTTTTTACTTTCTTTGTTCATTTGTTTATTTTCAGCTACTTCAATTTTTGCTATGACCATTTAGTATACTAATCCTTAAAGGGTGACAGAGAGAGTTTGGGATGAGTTTCAGAATCTGATGAAATTTACTGAGCAGAGCAGAGAGAAAGAAGCTGATAAGAAAAGAAGAAAGCAATTGAAAAGTAATCAATCAGGTTGGTTTTCTTCATAGAGAAGGAGGGAGAGAGAGGGGAAAGCAAAGGCATAGATAAAGACCCCCATTTTAAGATCATAAAGTTTGTGAAGCCAAGGAGAGATATATCTGTGAAAAAGACTTGTCCTTTCTTCAACCTAGCTTTGACAGGAAGCTTTGATCTTCCTTCTCCTTGTGTTTCTAGAGCTCCTACTCCTTTTTCTTGCTTCCACTATTTGGGTATGGTCCGACCATATCTTCCTTTAAGATTCTATCTCTGTAGTGTTTATACTAATTCCTCTGCTTCTACATCTTTCTCAGGTTTGAGTTTCATTGTTAGAGAAAGAAGAGAATGGTCTGAGAAAGAAGTGTTTGCATGGCGAGTCATCGAGTTGGAGAAACTGGTTTGTCAGACTCTGCTCCCTCTACTCACCATCATCTTCCCTATCCAGTTTTCCATGGAATGAACGCTACTACAAGTTTCATGTATGACAATCTTTGCTATTCTTATACCTCCCAAGTTCAGAACTTTTTGAGGGGGTTTTTTGAACTGGAATTGGTTTTGCTTCTCTAAATTTTTTTGTCTTCTTAAGTGTTCTCTTGATGGCTGACATGGGTTAATCGAGTTCTTTGTCTCAGAAACCAAGAAGGCCCTAGTTTTGATTTTGGAGAGCTGGAAGAAGCAATTGTGCTTCAAGGAGCTAAGATAAGAAATGATGAAGCCAAAGCACGTATGTCCTTTTTCTTTTTCCTATCTCCATTTTTTCTGACGTTTGACAAGTACAAACAACTCTTCAAAAGAGCTGATAGAGAGAGAGAGAGAGAGAGAGAGAGAGATTTGAATACGTCTAAAGAAAGTGCGAGAGAGGTTTGAATACCTCCACAGAGCGGTACAGTAGAGGAGCATACCATTTCAATATAGTAATGATTCGGGGGCAAGAGACTTGACTGGTGTTATCGAAACTTGACCTCCTTATCCATGTAACTGCAGGAAAACAGTAGCAAAGAGAGCCTTTAGTTCTTCTGGTGATCTTCTGAGATTTTGCTTTTGTTCATTATTGCAGCTTTGTTCACAGTAACAGGCAGACCTGCAGCGACTCTGGAAATGTTCCCTGCATGGCCAATTAGACTCCAGCATACCCCAAGAGTAGTAGTTTCTGAACCTTCTTTATCAAGCTTTGACCATTTGCTTTTTCTCTTTTGATGTGGGCAACTTCAAGAACACCATCGATTTTAATGCCTTATGCATGATCAAAAACGAGTTTTTTCTCTTCTTGAATGATAGACAATATTAACAAAGTACAGCGTATTTAGGTGGTTTTCATTACTTCTGAGGTAATTCTTGACTATCGAATCGAGAACTTTTAGTGGGGTTCACTGAAAAAAGAGATGTCCGTAATCAATTACAGGGAAGTTCAAAGTCTGGGGCCGAGAGTACTGACTCAGGATCAGCACTAAACACTCTTTCAAGCAAAGCTGAAGTGCAGATAGAGCCAGAATCTCCTGTTAGTAAAAAGGCTTCTTCTTCTTCAGATCAACTTCAGGCTTTTGATCAGAAACAGCTACGACTTCAACAAGTAGTTGACATGGCGAGTGATGGCTCCAGAAGAGCTGAAGGAGTAGGACCCCCACAACTGAATCAATCACCTGCCAAATCCTCACAAGAAAAGGTTCTTAATAAATACTGTTTTCGCTTAATTCTCTCTCTCTCCCTCTCTCTCTCTCCCCCTTCTCAAATCCCGATGCTCAGGAAAAGTTGGTATCTTTATGGTTATCATCACCGCTTTACCTCTCCTCTCTCTCTCTCTCTCTGTGACCCATATATCTTTTAAAATAGGAAAAGCTCAGATCCCAACTATCCACAGAAAATCAGAAGTGCAGAGTTTCTCTGATCCTAAAGGATTTCTCTTGTTCAATGTCTGACATGAAACCCGAAAGAGAATAGGAGTTTGGTTGCGAATACAAATGGCCAAAGTTGGAATCTTCATAGTATTTTCTACTTTTTTTTTTTGAAACAATAATGACCCACTTCACTGGATCCATACAACTACCATTTAAAGGTCTTGTTTAGAGAGCACGTTTTGGAACTTATCAAATCTGAAAGATGAAAAAGACCTCAAATGACAGATATCGATCATTTTCATGTTACAGGCTCCAAGAGCAACATCGTTCACAATACCACCAACCCCCCAGGGAACAGAAGGCTGACTAAACTTTCTGTTCAAGCCTCTTTATTTTCATTATATCACCTTCATGCTGATTCTTATCCAAAATCATCACAGCATACTAGTAAAAATTATATTTTTCTTTGCACCGAAATTAGATACTGCCCTAGTTTTTCTTTTCAAATTTCTGTTCATCGTAAATTTTAATGGCCATATTGTGATGTTGCAGAGAAAGGGTTCCACATCAGAAAAGCAACTTGATGCCAAGGTGTTACTACTACTTTAAACAACAATCCTTCTTCTTCTTCTTCTTCTGGTTAACTGTTTTCTTTTTTTTCTTTTTTGGGGTTGTTGCTTGACTTATACGTATCTTTCTCCACCATTCTCAGACACTCAGACGTTTGGCTCAAAATAGAGAAGCTGCAAGGAAGAGCAGACTAAGAAAGAAGGTTTGAACTTTCTTTTTTTGTTTTTTCACATTTATAGCTACCACTAGCAGACAAACATAATGCAACAGACAACAACTGAGGGTTAATGCCTTGTGTTTTTACTTCTTACACGACGCCAGGCCTATGTGCAACAGCTAGAGTCTAGCAGGCTAAAGCTTACTCAGTTGGAGCAAGATCTTCAAAGAGCACGACAGCAGGTGAAAGGTCTTGCAGACGTATCAGAATTTGAGTAATTACAATTTTTCTGGGTTTCTAATTAATTATTAATTTACAGGGATTCTTCCTGGGTGGTGCTGGTGGCAATATTAGCTCCGGTGAGTCCTTAATTACATAGGATATTATAATTAATAATGGATTATCATTATGAGTATTCTCAATGATAGATTGGTAGGTGAAGATAAAGTCATAAAGAAATACTGATTCTCCAAACCAAACTTAACATGTACACAA
>JANTNU010000234.1:3617658-3630451 GCA_024752395.1 Erythroxylum havanense
TAATAATAATAATAATAATAATAATAATAATAATAATAATAATAATAATAATAATAATAATAATAATAATAAAATAAAATTAATAAGAATAAGAATAACTTAATAATAACAACAACCAATATATAGGATTAGTCTTAAAGAATCCAAAAAAGTTAGCTGAAGTTAGTTATGTTAGTTTTTTCTATTAAATGAAAGTTAGGAGATTTAAAAGTTATAAATGCTTATATTTACAGAAGTTGTACAAATCAATATACTCAATAAAACGCAACACACCACTGAGTTTTCTTCATCTAATCTTCTTCCTTATTTTCTCTGCTTTCCTAAAGTAAATTTGTTACTAAGATTTCTTTCTATTCTTTATTAGTCAAGTTCATTAGCATAATCTTCAGTTCTTTACTGATAGATAGATAACAACAACAAAGTGGTATCATAGCTAGATTCTTAAGGGATCAGTAAAGGTATAAGCAAGGTTCTTGGCTTGAGAAGATCAACTATTTCCTGATTAGGCTGCGACTGCGTGAGAGATTTACTCAGAAATTGTTGAGAGTTCATCCTAGGGTCTACAACCTACAATCTTCAATAAAGAAGGGTATCAGATCTGGGCAATTAAGATGGAGACATGCCTGCAAGGACAAGATCTTTGGGGGATTATTGATGAAGACTATGTAGTCGATGTTCCAGTTGAAGATGTTCCGATTGCTCAACTGAGGTGATTAAGGGAGAGGGTGACTAAGAAGGCTCGGCTAAGTGTTGCTTGTATTAGTCAGTTGCACCTTCAATCTTTACTCGAATCATGGGTCTCAACTTTGCAAAAGAGATCTAGGATTTCTTGAAAAATGAGTATGAAGGTGATGAGAAGGTGAAACATATGAAGGTGTTGAATCTTTTGAGAGAGTTCCATAGAATGCAGATGAAGGAAGATGAATATGTTAAGAACTATAATGAGAGGCTGATTCAACTTTCATATCAGATTAGGCTCTTAGGAGTTGAGTTTAAAGATGAGAGGTTGGTTCAGAAGTTGTTGGTGTCTGTATCTGAGAAATATGAGGCTACCATAGTCACACTTAAAAATTACAAAAGATATAGGACAAATCAAACTTGCTGAAGTTGTGAGTGTCTTGCAGGCTCAAGAGCAAAGACATCTGATGAGAAAGATAGAAGTTGCTGAAGGAGCATACAAGGTAGGAAATCAAGAAAAGTTCAAGAAGAAAAGAAACAAAATTGGTTCTAGCTCTCAGAATATGCAGACTCACTAGAAAGATGCTAGTAAGAATGTAGGGGGAGACAAGACAAACAAGTATAATCCTTGTCCTGATTGTGAAAAATCAAATCATCTAGCCTTTAGGTGTTGGAAGAGACCAGATGTGGTGTGTAGGAATGTCAACAAAAGGGACACATGGAGGCAATATGTAAGAAACAAGCTACTTAAGCTGCTACAAATGTGCAGGTTGCTGAACAAGAAGAGCAGCTCTTTGTTTTCACATGTGATGTTGCTAACGCATATCCATCTGAGTGGCTGATAGATAGTGGATGCATAAGTCATATGACTCTAGATCCAAGACTATTCAAGTTTCTAGATCAGAATGTGAAGGCAAATATGAAGTTGGGAAATGGAGACTGCTTCTGAGTTGAAGGAAGAGGGGTGGTTGAGATATCTACCAATAATGGATTTAAGATCATCACTTATATGCTACTGGTGCCCAAGATACAACACAATCCCTTAAGTGTGGCCCAATTGATTGAAAGAGATATGTCAGTACACTTTGAATCTCATGTATGCAAAGTGTTTGATAAATCTGGCCAGGAAATACTCAGCACTAGGATGAAGAATAAAGGCTTTTTCACGAGATCGGAAGAGATACAACAGAAGGCACTGGTGAGTGATACAGTTGAGTATGATCTTTAGCATAAAAGACTCGGACATTACCAATGAAGGGGCTGGAAGCATGTGGAAGAAAAGTATGATTGATGATATGCCAACCCTGTCTTTCTGTAAGTCAGAATGCAAGGTCTGTATGTTGGGTAAGCAAACTCATGCTCTATTTACTAAGTCAAGCTGGAGGGCTAATGAGAAGCTTTAATTACTGTATATGGACATATGTCGTCTAATGCCAGTAAAATCTTTGAATGGGAGCAGATATTTCTTGCTGATAATTGATGATTACTCAAGGTATTCCTGGATATACTATCTCAAGAGCAAAGAAGAAGTTGCAAAGATTTTTAAGAAGTTTAAAATTCTAGTTAAAAACCAGACTAGATTGAGCATCAAGTCTGTTAGAATAGACAATGACTCAAATTTATTTTTAACAAATTCCAATTGATTTGTAAAGATGCAGGTATCAAGCACCAGCTAACCACACCCTACACTCCACAACAGAATGGATTGGTGGAGAGGAGAAACATAACAGTGGTGGAGATGGTGACATGCATGCTGGAAGACAAGAAGCTTCCTAAGGATCCATTGCATGTTTTCTACTAAATAATTGCATACTCAAGCTCTTGAAGACAAGACATCGCATGAGATGTGGTATGGAGTGAAACCAAGGCTGAAAAACTTGAACGTGTTTGGATCTCTTTGCTTTGCTCGTATACCTCAAGCCAGGAGAAACAAACTGGATAGCAAATTAGAACTTGCAATTTTTGTAGGATACCCTGAAGTAACTTAGGGATATAGGTTGTTCTAGCTAGCACTGAAGAAGGTGAAGGTAAGCAGGGATGTTCACTTCCTTGAAGATGAGCACTGGACTTGGTCTGAAGGAAAGCAGATAAATGGAAAAGAGAGGTAGATTGTCAGGCTGCCTCCTGTCATTCCAGAAATTGCAGAAGATCAGGATCAAATTGAGCAGGATGAGTTGGACTCTGAGGAGGAGCAAAATCCAGAGAACCCACTTGGCAGGATGAGTGGAGCTCTGAGGAGGAGCAAAATCTAGAGGTTCAAGATTATGAAATACGCCATATGCCAATAAGAAGAACAAGAAGTTTAGTAGAGTTTTATGAAAGAAGCACTGAAGCAATGTTGGAGCCTTCAAAGATCCAGGAAGCACTTTAGAAATTGAAATGGTTTGAAGTCATGAAGGAAGAAATTTTCATGATCAACAAGAATGAAACCTGAACTCTAGTAGACAAACCACATGACAAGATGGCCATTGGACTCAAGTGGGTATTCAAAACCAAACTAAATCCTAGTGGTTCTGTCAACAAGCATAAAGCTAGACTAGTAGTGAAGGGGTATGCACAAGTAGAAGGAGTAGATTTTGGAGAAACATTTGCACCAATGGCTAGGATCAAAACTATCAGACTCCTCTTAGCACTTGCAGCTGAGAAAAGTTCGAAGATACACCAAATAGATGTAAAGTCTACCTTCCTTAATGGTGTATTGCAGGAGGAGATTTATGTACAACAACTAGATGGTTTTGTGATAGAAGGAAAGGAGGAGAATGCATATAAGCTGAACAAAGCACTTTATGGCTTAAAGCAAGCTCTTAGATGCTGTTATTCAAGAATTGATACATTTCTGTTGGATATCAACTTCAAAAGAAGTTGTAATGAGCTAACACTCTATATAAGGCTACAATAAGATGACATTGCAATAGTATCGATGTATATGGATGATCTGTTGTTGATTGGAAGCTCTGAAGTTCAGATTGAGTTTCTGAAACAACAAGGATGACTAATTTGGTGATGATGAAGTATTTTCTGGGATTGGAAATACATCAACTTCAAGGATGCATAATAGTAAGACAGAAGAAGTATGTGTGTGATGTGTTAAAGAGGTTTAAGCTGGATCAGTGTAAGCAAGTTTCCACTCCCATTTTTCTGAAAGAGAAACTGGTAAAGAAAGAAAATGGAGATGAGGTAGAGAGCAAGAATTCTAGAAGCATGGTGGGTTATTTGATATATATTGCAGTTACTAGACCAGATATACTATATTCAGTTAGTGTGCTCTCCTGGTATTTGAGTAATCCTGGGAAGTAACACCTAGTTGTTGTCAAGAAAGTGTTAAGGTATTTTAAGAGGACCACTGAAAATGGACTTCTATATGAGAAGACAGGTCAGTGTGAGCTTAAGTGTTTTGTAGACAGTGATTAGGGTGAAGTAACATAAGATATAAAGAGTACTTCTGAGTATTGTTTGACGTTGAGTTCAGCTTATTTTTCATAGAGCTCAAGGAAGCAAGAATTGGTGGCCCTCTCGACTGCAGAAATTGAATTGGTGGTAGCTACAACAGCTGCTAAGCAAGTTATATGGGTCAAGAAATTGCTTGAAAATTTGCAATTTCACTTGACACTTGCTACTGTAGTGTATATTGATAATCAAGTTGCCATTTTTGTCTCGATGAATTCAGTCTTTCATGAGAAAACAAAGCATTTCAAGCTCATGTATTATTATCTGAGGGATGTGCAGCAAGAAGGGGAGCTGAAGCTTAAGTATATCAACACAGAATACCAAGTTGCTGATTTGTTTACTAAAAGTTTTCATGTTTCTCGGTTTGAACAGTTGAGAAAGATGGTAGGTGTCAAGAAGCTGAATTTCAGAGCCAAGGATTATGTAGAAGTAATGTCTCAAAACATACAAAAGAGTAGTTTAGTTGATTTTTTAGCATACATTCAATGTATAGAATTGGTCTTAAGGAATTTAAGAAAGTTAGTTGTGCTAGTTTTTCTGTTAAATAACAGTTAGGAGATTTTGAAGTTATAAATACTTGTATTCACAAAAGTTGTACAGATCAATATACTCAATAAAACTCAACACTCCACTGTGTTTTCTTCGTCTACTCTTCTTCCCTCTTTTCTCTATTTTCTTAAAGTAAACTTGTTACTACGATTTCTTTATGTTCTTTATTAGCCAAGTTCATTACCATAATCTTCAGTTCTTTAATGATAGATAGATAACAACAACACATTTCATGCAACTTCTCTGAAGAATTTGTACTTGTTGCTGGAACACGAAGAATGTGTCAAATGGAAGGCTCTTGTCCGAGCAAAAGTTGCTTGAAAATAGCTTCACAAAGACCTTTCTCATGAATCATCAGATGACCACCATCAGGAACTTCGCAGTACTTGATCCAAGGCAGCTTCTTGGCAACAAAACGCTGCAACTCAAATGGCACCAGCTTGTCTTCGTGACCTTCCCAGAGGTAAACAGATGCCTCGTTGTTGGGAAACGGATTCTTTAGCTCCATCGGGTCGAATTCCCATCTCCCAAAATGCACCAATATGTCTCTGTGCAGCGATTCATGGACACCTTGTTGCCTTACTTTGTGCTGCAAATTACGAACCATAAGACCCTGAGTTTAGTTACCTCTGTTTCTGAAACATCTTGTGTTCATGACATGAAGAAGTTATACCTCATCAGGATTTGGAACTTGTGACATTTGCTTTATAGTTTGAACGTCTCGTTTGTTGGCTAGAATGGGATGTCTCTGCATGATTGAAGAATAAGGAAACAGCTTCTGGGTCATCCACCAGTACAGTAGCCAAGGAAAGCGATGTCCGATGGTGAGTTTCACTTGGTCTCTCCATAGCTGCTTCCTGAAACATTCCTTGGCCAGTTTTGATGGAAACGAAGGCCACCAGAAATTAATGACTGGAACTACTAAAGTCGCTCCAGCTATCCTGCAACCAAAATGAGAATTTACAGTTCCTGGCACATTATAGATTCCAGTATTAGAATCTACTCTTTCAGATTAGTGAAATTTAGAGAACAAGATTGGCATACCTGTGGGGTATGTACTTGAGGCAAGCCCAGACGGAGTAAGTGCCAATGGAAACCCCAATCACATAAAACTTGGGTCCTAAATCCAACTGGTCAGCAAGTTCTTGAATATCAAATGCTTCACTCTTCACTGACCTTTTCAGGTTCGGATCACTTTCTCCATACCCTGCTCTGTCAAAGGTCAAGACATAAAGACCCAAATCGTCCATAAACTCCTACAAATGCAAGCCTGTTAGGTCTCTCAAACATTATATTCTTACTAATCATTAATAATAAAGGCTGGATGGTTTTTTGAGTAGAGGGTTATCATCCTCACTTGAGATAGGGGCAAGTATATGTCCTTGGAGCTGTCAAAACCATGAACCAGAATGAGCTTATATTTAGCAGCTTCTTTTGGAACACCCGTCTCTCTGTAAGATAGATGCCTGCCATCACTGAGCTTGATTCTTGGAGACGTAACAGGAGGACCATTCGGGGATCCACAAATCCTTGGAGGAGGAGGTTTGATGCTTTTATAGCCATACACCAGGAACCCCATTGCCAAAACTGATGCAGCAACTGCCATTGGTAACATCTCCTAAGATAAAACAACAGGTTAGTGTTTATATAATGTGATCGTGCATTAATTGCTTAGTTCAACAGAACAAAAAGGATCAAAATCAACAAGGAATTCGGAGGAGAAAGTGAAGAAATTAAGATCATGTGGGACTGGTCAAGGATAGACTGGTAGGGGGATTGCACGTCCTCGCGCTAGTCTCAACAACTGGTTGACTTCTGGTTGGAACAGTTATGATTGGAATCAAACTAACAATTTGGAGGAAAGTGGCTATTCAACTACCAGTCATGAATTTACGATAAAATTATGCATGTGTGTTCTCCAAAATTTTAATCAAAATTAATTAAAATTTTAATTATATAAATTTTGAGAAACCATTTTACAATTTTAAAAACTATTCATAACAGTATTTAATATTAACGAATATCGATATTTTAATGTACTCTTTTGAGTTGATCGAAATCGAAACAGAAGCTATGCTGTTTTGCATGTCATTGAGGTGTATTGCCAACCTCTCTGTAATCACACTGTTCATACATGTTGTCAAGAATGGTAGTGTACTATTGTTGGGTTTGACTTCTTTGTTGTCCCATATTGATTGGAGACAATAATTGAGGCAAGACTCTTACCTATATAAGGAGGTGGTTACCTCCTTCTTTAGTGCATCAAACCAAAGTCAAAGATTTGTATGACAAATTTGACTCTAGTTAAATTCCTCTTTTGAGGTAGGAGTTGGAAAGTTTGTCTTGTGTATTTCTTTGTGAGTGTGTTAGTGTATTGGGGGATTGGGTGAGAGGAAAAATTATATGATTGTAAGAATTTTTCACATAGTGAATTTTCTTTTCGTTGCCCGTGATTTTTCTTCAATTTGGGAGTTTCCACATAAATTTTTTTGTGTTGTTATTTTTTGATATTTTTTGTCTATTAAATATCCTTGAATGTTAATTTAAAAGGTCTAAATTCTCAACAAGTAATTGGCTCGAAGCTTGTTCTAAAGTTAGAGGACGGAGCTTAATCAAATCAGGATTTATGCTAAGCATAGGATGAGGGATCAGTTTGAGATCTTGCCGAAAGTTTCATTTTCCTAACAATATATCAACGTCGTTTTAAGTCTTTAAATAATAATCTAAATAACACAAATTTGGTTATACTTCAAGTCGAGTCCTAACTAAACCCAACATATCAATTCATGTCGTGTTTTAGTTCATCAAGAGTAGGTAGGTCGCAGTAGTTAACATACTTGAACTCACATGTATACTTTAGGTATAACAACTACGTAGTTTAGGTACTACATCATTGTTATGACTACGAATCATTACGGAGTTACTTATTTTGATTCCACACCTGTAGGGTGCCACTTCATCTTTCTAGAAAATCTTTTGGGAACCTATTTTTTCTGGTTAGTCATGTAATTTACACTGTTAGTTTTTTTTATTAAAAAAAAAGATCCTTATTAATGACATATCATTAAAGACAAACGGGATGGACGAACCCCGAATTCTATCCCATCGTCCCTTTGATTGAACTGTTCCCTTATAATTTTTATGCTATCGTTGGCTCACAGGTGTGACTTTTTGTTAACTTATTTAGTTTTTGTTATTACAATATATTTAAAAAATTTTATTTTTTGTCAGTTTTAATTAAATATATTTTATATATAATTAATAGATTAATTAATTAATTAAAATATAATTAATAGATTGAATAATTAAAATAAAATAAATATTATTATTTATTATTAGTTTTTGTTAACTTTTAGGAGTCACACGCCTGTGACAAAAGTATGTTAATTTTTTTATGTGTAATAATTAATATGTAGTTAATTAATAGATGTGTTGAATCAATTAAGTAATATTTAATATATATGTTACTAATGATAATAATTATCCCGTATATTTTTTGCCGAATTAATAATAACTTAATAAACTTAATAATTAATTTATAAATAAAGTATATTTTAATAAATCAATTAATTTATTATATTTTAATTTCTAGTACTTACATCAAAATTAATTAATTAACTATTATATTTAAGTATATTTTAATTATAGAATGAAAAATATTCACTCTTTTCTTATTTAAGTAATCAATCTATTAATTATATTTAAGTAGTAAATTAATTATATTTAAATTACACTTAATTAAAAATGACAAAAAAATATATGGAGTGGATCTTGAGTAACATATATACTAAACATTAATAGATACTAATTAACGAAATAATTATATTTTATTTAACACATCAATTAATCGTCCTATCAAGATAAGTTAAATTAATAGAATAGTTAATAATTTCATAATTAATGAACATTAGTAAACAAAAAATTATAACTTTAGAAGGTTTTATGTAACGGGCGTGACATATTAAGTCATATAATATGTTACAACAGTGACACCTTCTTATTTCTTTTTTTCCCTTCTAATTCACTCTTTTCCTTCTTAAGTCACACCCATGACAGTTCTTCACGACACCTTCTTCAACTATCTTTTTTTTCTTCTTATAATTAACTTTTAAGTATACAAGTAAAACAAATGTGCAATATTTAATTTATAAATAAATTATAATTTAATAAATTAATTAATGTATTATATACTTAATTATCAGCAGTTAAACCAAAATTAGCTAATTAGTTAATTAATTAATTATATTTTAAAGAAGAAATTAATTTTATATGTTTTAAATATGTTATAATTAATTAATCAATGATTTAACTAAAAATGTGAATATATATATATATAATGGACTAATTAATGAATAATGAAGGATCATGATTAACATATATAATAAAATTTAATCAATTTATTAATTATATCAATTATAAATAATAACTTAATAAACTTAATAATTAAGTTATAAATAAAGCATATTTTAATAAATCAATTAATTTATTATAGTCAATTTACTAGCAATTATATCAAAATTTATTAATTAACTATGATTTAATTATATTTAAATTATAGAATGAAAAAGTAGTCACTCTATACTTATTTAACTAATCAATTTATTAATTATAATTTAATTAGTAAATTAATTATATATAAATTACACCTAATTAAAAATGACAAAAAATATACGGGCTAAATAGTGAATAATGCAATCATGAGTAACATATATACTAAATATTGATTAATCTATTAATTATATTCATTATAATGATAAATAATTAATTTTTAAATAAATTATATTTTAATTAATTAATTAGCTATCAAATTAGCTATGCTTTGACATTCTCACTATAGTATTGAATTTAAAAATACTGATAGAATATATATTGATAAACTCTTTGATGATGTAGCCAAAGCAAGAACTAATTTTAGAACCAATTTAAGACCTCTACCTGCTATACAATATCCTTTTCAACTCAACCCTGTAATTCAAAATAGACATTCTTTTTCAAAAATTTCATCGTCTCCAACTCCCTTGATATAACGATCATCATCTTTAAAAATTGAAAGACCTCTTAACTTTACAGAACCTGAACAAATAGAACGAGAAAATATTAGAATTACAGATCCAATTATAGCTACTTCATCATTCATAGATACGTCAATGAAATTAGATGATATTAAATCACAAATTAAATA
This sequence comes from Erythroxylum havanense, assembly GCA_024752395.1. Taxonomy (NCBI): domain Eukaryota; kingdom Viridiplantae; phylum Streptophyta; class Magnoliopsida; order Malpighiales; family Erythroxylaceae; genus Erythroxylum; species Erythroxylum havanense. The sequence continues at coordinate 3,627,515 of JANTNU010000234.1, forward strand.
TTTATCAACATATATTAAACATACATTATGAGTGTGATAGGCCTCCAGTGCATAAGCATTATTGTAGCCGCAAGACGAGGAGCGTGGAGCCAGAGAAGGTGGGCCAGTGACGCAAGATGGAGAGAAGTTGTTATGGGCATGCTAACTGGGTTTGTTACGCACGAGTACGAGGAACAATTCGGTTATCATGTGTGTGAAGGACAATTCTGTTATCATTGAGTAATATATATATCAGAGGGTAGGGTAGCAAGGGGGGATCATATTTTTTACGCAAAAGAAAATTACAATGAGTTTGTTGGAGAGCTGCACCCTCTCGAATTGGTGTTAGGAGAGAATCAGCCTCTCAAATTGCTGTTTATTTTGTTCTGTCAATAATTTCAACATTCTCAATACAATATAACAACAAGCATTCTACTCTATTATTTTGTTCTGTTATTTCTTCATTGCTGGTTGTTTTCGGCTGCTCTGCAATTGCAACCCAGATTGCTTGTTTGGCTCTTGCTATTATCGGATCCCATCAGAGTGTAACTCAAGAAATACAAAAATTAAAGGAACGAATGATAGAATTATTAAAACAACAGGCGACAACTCTACAACTAATTACGGAATTACAAAAACAAAAAAATCAAACAAAAGAAAACCAGAAAATCCTTTAATAGATATTAACTTTATAAGTAAATATGGTTATTTTCAAAAAGGAACTAAAATTAAAAAATATCCGTCAGAATATACACCTAAACATATCTTAATAGGATCAGGAGATACACTAAATATTGATTGTGTTACAAATGTTGAAGAAATATTGCGGTCGTAGTGCAGGATGTTGTTGTTTATAAGTAGCTACAGATTTTTCTGCATCAATACGAGATTTAAAGCTTTTGTGTAGAATACCTGGTCTGCCAGTAATATGACTAGTTGCCTTATACCAAACCTTTAACTGCTTTTACCTGTTCTCCACAAAAATATTATCAATGGAATGTTTTACCATTTGGATTAAAACAAGCTCCTAGTAATTATCAACGTTTTATGGATAATAATTTAGCTGGATTAGAAGACTTTACTTTTGTATACATAGATGATATAATTATTTATTCAAATCAAGATAAAAATGATCATTTAAAAAAGGTGAAAATAGTACTTCAGAGATGTAGCGATAAAGGACTTATTTTAAGTAAAAAGAAAGCAAGAATTGCACAACAGATTATAGAAAATTTAAGCATTGAATTTCAATATAATGGATTTTTAAAATTACAACCAAATATATTAAAAAAGTCAGTTGATTTTTTAGAGCAATTAACAAGTAGAACTTATGCACAACAATTTTTAGGACTTTTAAATTATATATCTGATCAAGGATTTTTAAAGGATCTAGCAAAAGAAAGAAAATTATTACAGAAAAATGCAGTATTAATGTTCAATGGACTTAGAATGATGCAGATACCAATTCTGTGAGGAAACTCAAAGCATTATGTACAAATTTACCAATTTTATCTAATTATCTGTCCAAGGATAAACTCCTCGTGCAAATAAATGCAAGTATAGACACATGGGCAGGATGCCGTTTGGCAAAACCTCCCAATAAATGCAAATATTTGTATGCAAATATATCAATGGAACGTTCAGTTCCTCATAATGCAAATATCCTATTCATGAAAAAGAGATATTAGCTTGTCTCAAGACATTGAGAAAATGGAAGATTGATTTATTACCTATTATATTTACTATTCAAACCAATTCTACTTATCTTTGCAATTTTCCTAAGATTAATATTAAAGCTAATTACAATCAAGGACAATTGATATGTTGGCAAATGGAATTCAATCAATATCAATTTAAGGTTCAGTATATCAAATCTACTAACAATGTAACATCCCGTCACCGATGGGAAGGTTATTTTGGTAAATTAGGATGGGATGGGATTTTACAGCATTTTATCGACTAAACATTCATTTGGCCTCTAATTTTAGAGGAATGAGTCTTTTGTACATGCATATGTAGGTACATGCATTCATGATTTTTCCCGGCTTTTAATTGTGTTACTAATATGAATTGTGAATTGTGAGATAATTAGATTTGATTATGACTTATTGAGAATTTTGGAATAATTGAGGTTGAATATTGAATTGGAAATGTACTAGAGTGATCACCAGTTGACAGTGAACTTTAGAAAATTTTCTGGAAATTTGGGAGAAAATGTCCGGACCGGAAATTTTCCGAGTGACGGACTGATTGATTGTGTAGGACCGAAATGATTGTCAAATGGCTATGGAAAATTAGGCTTATGATTCTAGAAATTAATATGTCGAGCCATTGAAAATTTGGAGACGAGCTGGACTGGGAATGAAATTGAAAAGAGAATGAGATTTAAATGTTTTGCGAGGAAAAAACCCAAAGGCTTAAGTGATTAACCTTTAAATGCTAAAGGTTATATCTGGAGAAGAGAGGATAGTTTCCCTTCCTAGGGCACGATTTTCTCGCCCTTCGACCGATCCTCCTTCTTCCTCCCTTGGAGATTCTTGCTGGCTTCTTCCTTAATTACAAAGTCTAGTTAGTCCATGAGAAGATGAAAATTTATTGAGGTTGGGAGAAGCTCATCGTTGATGGAGAAAGTGGAAGGAGTTAGAGAAATTTTAGAGATTGTGGATTTGTGGCTCGATCGGTAAGTATATGGTTTTAATGTTATTAGTTAATGTTGTTTAATGCATTTATGACATTTTTATTGTGATTGGGGTAGTTGGAGTGAATTAATATTGGTTTTAGAGAGAGAAAATGGGAGAAAACTAGTCGGAGAAGACGATTCAGAGGTTCGCACGTCGCGGCGCCTGTGCCACGACGCGGCGAGGAATTTCCTTATGTCCTCGCCATGGCGTGCGTAAGGCCTCGCCGCGGCGAATTAATGTTGTTAATTCGTCGCGGCGAGTAGGATGGAGGTCGCCG
>JANTNU010000234.1:3665606-3678469 GCA_024752395.1 Erythroxylum havanense
TTAATTTTGGCTGATGTCTATTAATAATTAAGATTTCTAGAACACGTAACAAGTCACGTCAATAAACTTAATATAAATATTAACATTGGACTATAATTAAAAAATATTAAAAGTTTGAATATTTAATTATCAAGCTCAAATTATAATTGCAAAAGTAAGCAAAGCTTGGAATTTTTTTTATAATTAATCGTTTATAATAATATCTGTATTCCATATAATTATCGTAATTCTTCGAAACTTTAAAGTAATTTTCAGTCCTTAATTTAAAAATATATGGTTTTCGTTGTATTCTGGGGATACATGACGAGAGCAGTAAAGAATGTCGCTGAATAGGTATGTATTAATTCATAGAGTTCAGACTGTTCTAGGATTCGCTTGGTTGAAGTCGGTCTCAGTTTTGCAAGTCATTTTCTTCAACCCCACCCACTAAGCCCCTCTCTGTGTACAAACATGAAAAAGGCCAAAGGTTTTAAAAGAAAAAGAAAGGGGAAACAAAGACAAACCCCAAACACCTTTCCAAGTCCAACCATTCATTGATTGCAAAAGCTAGCTTTCCCACACAAAGTCTGGGTAGTCATAAAAAACCATCTCAGGAGACAATTGAAGGGCTTCTCTCTCAGAAGATGGGTTTATGGAACTACCATCTGCAAGAAAAGCCTATGTGCTTTCAGTCTCCTACTTTCATTGAATGGCTTAAGCCATCTCCTTCTTCTTCTTCCTCTTCTTCCTCCTCATTATCTTCTTCATCATCTTCTTCTTGTTGTACTGTGACTCAACCAGCTGCGGAGTCGGTGAAACCCATCAGTATATCAGGACTTCCTGTCTTATACCCCCAGCAGGAGTTCATCAAACAAAATATTGAATGTTTGCCTCTTCTGAGCAGGCTTAGAGAAAATAAAGGGTTAAAAGAGGAAGACATTGAAGAGCATGACTTTGTTGGTGGAGCAAAGAAAGATGAGAAGATGGAGAAGGTTACAGTGACGTTGCACATTGGATTGCCTAACAGTGCAAATTCTGAAGTTGAGACTAAGGATTTCGATATGAGAGAAGAGGAAACTATGATCAAAAGATTCCACAACGCAGAGAGTAAGTTTTGGGTACCAACTCCTGCTCAGATACTTGCAGGCCCTATGCAGTTTTCTTGTTCCATGTGTAGCAAGACCTTCAATAGGTACAATAACATGCAGGTTAGTCCATTTCTTGTACTGTTTTCGTTTGTTTTTCTTTTCCCATGCAAACCAGAGTTGTCATTAAACTCATATATGGTCCAGAGCGTCCATGTTCTTTCTTGTGTCCACACTCTAACCTTAGCTTCTTACACATTAAACACAAAAAGTGACAGTACTACTGGTTTTTGTCTTTCTCCTAGCATATCGACTATCTAAAAAAGTGAAGATGTATGGCGAAAACCAATGTTAAGGTGTACTACTCTTTGTGGGGATAAACACCTAAGTATCAATCTTAAACACTTGGATCTACATCAAATTTGTAGGTTTAAACTCTCTTGAAAGAAGGAAAGTGAAATCTATTTTCTTGGGTTTTCTAGAGCATGATCTCCACATTCTGATCAATCTGATGTCATTATGAAGAAGAAAGTCGTAATATCCAAACGTCATTCATGATCCAGAATAAGGAAAAAGGAGGATGTTAGAGACGTTTTAAAGAGAAAATAGACAGTGTTTGTTAGAGATTTACACCTCTCTCATATAATGCTATTCTTTAAAAATGCTAAAAAATTAAGAAGTTGCCTTGGAGATAAGTAAGCTATATCTTTTCTTGTCTTTTATTGATGCAAAAAACCAATGTCATCCATCTGAAGTTAAATTGGCATTAGTTAGATCTTTTTGACTAGTCTGATTAAAACTTAAGGTTATCTTGTATAGACTATCATTTAAAGTAGCTTTTGTGAGTTTAAACCTTACCCTATGATGATACATTATTAATCATAATTAGCAAGGGGTTCCTTTTCATGCTTTGTTTTACCCCTACTTAATAATTCCCACTTATGAAAGAAAACAAAAAAAAAATCTAAGATATTGAGCATGAATCCCTATTAATTTTTGTTAATACACATATAAACATAATACTGTACATATAGTTAATGATTAAAAAACTTTGGCAGGATTGGTCGGTTTAATTATAAAAATTTTGAATCAGTTAATTTTTTTAGATTGGTTTTTTAACTTTTTGGTTCGATTTATTTTAAAGACTTATTATTAAAAGCTAATTAATTAATCAGTTGATTTTCTTAAATAAATAAATTTTTATAAATTAAAATTAATTAATTAATTTTTATTTAATATTTTTAATTAAATTTTAAAAATTTTAATTGGTAAGAATAATTTCTAATTTCAAGTATGTCTTAATGGTTTGATATTGATTAAACTTTAACCTTTTGTCTTAATTGACGATGTTTAAGCAAAATTATATATAATAGTAAACTTTTTTTTTTTTTTTGCCTTTTCATTTCCCTACCTTTGAGTGGAAAAGCTAAGGTTAGAAAGTGAGTTGGAGTAGGTAGAAATGGCAATAATAATTTATAAAATTCATGAAAAGGTGTGATAAGAAGTTGAAAAGATTAAGATGCAATGTAAACTGTCTCATAATTGTCAAAAGTTGCAGAAAGAAAGAGCAGTCTCCTTGCCCACCACACCCTCCCCAACTCCAGGTGTTGGGGGAATTTCATCGACTACTTTGGATACTCAGACGTCAATTATGATTCTAAACTTATTTAAATATATCGTTACAGTACGATAAAACTTAAATTTTAGTTAAAAAAAACATATTGTTATTGTCTATAGATGCATATGTGGGGACATGGATCAGAATTCAGGAAGGGACCAGACTCACTCAGGGGAATAAAGTCAACAGCTATGTTAAGGTTACCGTGCTACTGCTGCGCTCAGGGTTGCAAGAACAACATCAACCATCCAAGAGCAAAGCCATTGAAGGACTTCAGGACCCTTCAAACACATTACAAGAGAAAGCACTGTTCGAAGCTATTTGCATGTCGAAAATGCAGTAAAGCATTTGCAGTTAAAGGGGATTGGAGGACTCATGAAAAGAACTGTGGGAAGCTTTGGTATTGTACTTGCGGTTCTGACTTTAAGCACAAGAGATCACTTAAGGACCACGTTAGGTCCTTTGGGAAAGGTCACACTCCTCACCCTTCTCTTGAAGGATTCGAAGATGAAAAAGACTGCATCACTGGCTCTGAAGATGACTCCGCTCGCTAGAATGGAGCAAAGTCCAATGTACGTTTGGAGTTTTTAAGTATACATTTCGTGAGGAAGCCATATATATACAGGCAGTAACAAAAAGTTCTCAACACCTCAAGCGGTGAAGTAGATGAATTTTCTTCTCCCAGTGCAAGCCCCGGCTTTTCCTTTGAAGAAAATTTGTCCGCTTCACCACTCATTGGTGATATCACTACAAGGTTTTCCAAACTGGTTTGTTGTGTTGTTGTGACTTAAGTTCATGATTTGCATGCATGTTGTTTTTATAAACGATGAACTATGAATATATGTGTGCGCGCGCCCGCTATTCATCTGCATGTGCCTCCGTTCCAGATCAAAGATGAGTAACTCATCAAGCAAGTAATTCCACTAGTATTTTTCTAGATACAAGTCGTACATGGCAATCTTCAAGGATGATCTCCAAGTACCATTGACTGTGATATGTTTCTTGCTTGTGGCAAAAACAGTACCGAAAAGCATTATCCATTTAATTTGGATGTTGCAACCTTAATATTGTCAGCTTTAAGGTAATTCGACGTTGATGAACTTGTTTACACACCCTCAATGGTGGTGATGATTGAGTGTTAAAAAACATAAGCGTTTAGTTGATGAATAATCACAAATTATTTTTTTTAAACCATAGAATGGCAAATGTAGCCCGCCCTATTGAAGAGTAATTTGAAAGTTAGTCTAGATATATAAATGTTTAAGTTCATTCATTATTAGGAGTTTAATTATGTTCATGTATTATTTACACATGTATGGTTTTGAGTTCATGTATGGTTATTTGTCTGGGTTCATTAACGGATTCATTTACTTAGATATGAAGAATAATTTTTGTATCTATAAGTACCTCTTTGCACTTAGAATTAAATCTTTCAAGTGAAATACATTATCTTCTTCTAAATAATTCTCTCTTCTCTAAACCTCCTCACTTCTTAACAAAATGATATCAGAGCCAAGTTCTTTGAGAAATGACAAACAATGGTAGAGTATACTCATCACAAAAGAAAATTATGGAACATGGCGTCTTCACTTGAAAGTCATGCTTTGCTTATAAGATGCTTAGTAGATTGTAGAGGAAGGTTTACCTCAAAGTGAAGCCGATTTGTCTCAAAATGAAAAAGATGCTTTGGCAAAGATTAAGAAGATGGATCAACAAGCCCTCACCCTCATCCATCAATGTCTAGATGATTCAATATTTGAGAAGGTGACTGATACAACCACTTCAAAAGAAGTATGTGAGATTTTACAAAGTTCCTTTCAAGGAATTGATAAGGTAAAAAATATTTGACTCCAATCATTGCGAGGTGATTTTGAATCTTTGTGCATAAAGGAATCCAAATCAATTTCGGATTATTGTTCAAGAGTGAAGGCCATTGTGAATCAAATGAAGAGATATAGATATCAAGTTGAAGATGTTCAAGTAGTAGAGAATATTCTTCGTTCCTTGAACCCAAAGTTTGGTTATGTGGTTTGCGCCATTGAGGAGTCTAAAAATCTAGACTCTTTGACACTTGAATAACTAAAGGGCTCTTTACAAACTCACGAAGGCAAGATCAAGAAGAAGCAAGAATAACCTTTAGATGAAGCACTTAAAGCAAAGGTCGTGTTAAAAGATGATGATGGGGAAAGCAATCAAAGAGGAAGAAGACGAGGACGAGGATATGGTCGTGGTCGTTGTCGTGGTCGTGGTCAAGGTCGAAGTTATGGAGGAAGAAGTAAAAGAGATTATAGCAATGCCAACAATGATGAAAACAATCAATCGTACAAAGGCCAAGGAAAATCAAGAGGAAGAGGAAGAGGAGGTTACAATTTTAGACAAAATATGAGGAGGTATGATAAGTATAATGTTGAATACTACAATTGTCATAAATTTGAATATTTTTCTTGGAAATGTTATGCTACACCTAATCAAATTGAGGAGCAAGTCAATATTATTGATATTGATGATGGATAAATCAATCAAAGAGGAAGAAGACGAGGACGAGAACGTGGTCGAGGATATGATCGTGGTCGTGGTCGTGGTCGTGGTCGAGGTCGAGGACGAAGTTAAGGAGGAAGAAGTAAAAGAGATTATATCAATGCCAACAATGATGGAAACAATCAATCATACAAAGGCCAAAGGAAATCAAGAGGAAGAGGAAGAGGAGGTTACAATTTTAGACAAAATGAGATGAGGTGTGATAAGTCTAATGTTGAATGCTACAATTGTCATAAATTTGGACATTTTTCTTAGGAATGTTATGCTACGCCTAATTAAGTTAAGGAGCAAGTCAATATTGTTGATAACAAGCAAAGAGGCGAAGAGCCTATTTTATTCCTAGCACTCAAAAATAATACAAGTAAGGATGAAAGTACATGGTTCTTAAATAATGGAGCAAGCAATCACATGTGTGGAGATAAAGGCAAATTTGTGAAACTTGATAAAAAGGTAGAAGGCAACATTTCTTTTGGAGATTCGTCAAAGATTCAAATTTGTGAAAAAGATATCATTCTAATTTCTTCAAGAGATAGAAGTCATAGACTTATTAATGATGTGTATTGTGTGCCTAAATTGAAAAGTAATATTTTAAGTTTAGGTCAACTTCTTGAAAAAGGATGTGAAATCCACATGAAAGATTGTTGTCTTTGGCTTAAAGATCAACATGCTCAATTGATTGTTAAGGTGTATATGTCGAAAAATAGAATATTTATGTTAAATATCAAGACAATCAAAGCAACATGTTTAAAGGTGGATGTGAAAGATGAAACATGGTGTTGGTATATGAGATTTGGAACCTTGAATTTTAGCGCACTCAGTGCATTAGGAAATAAATATATGGTGAAAGGAAAGCCCTCCGTCGATCACCCACATCATTTATGTGAAGCATGTTTATTTAGCAAGCATTCAAGAAGGAGTTTTTTAAAGGAAGAGTGACAAGAGCAACTGCACCGCTTCTACTTATTCATAATGATGTGTGTGGACCAATCAAGCCATTATCAATGGGTAAAAGTAGATACTGCTTACTTTTCACTGATGATTATAGTAAAAAACATGGATTTATTTCTTAAAACAGAAATCAGAAGCATTTGAAGCATTTAAGAAGTTCAAGACACTTGTGGAAAATGAAAGTGGCTATACAATTAAAGTCCTAAGGTCCGATAGAGGAGGCAAGTTCACATCTAAGAAATTTCTTGATTTCTGTGAAATACATGAAATATGTTGTCCGTTAACAGTCCCAAGATCGCCCGAATGAAATAGAGTGGCCGAAAATAAGAATAGAACAATTCTTAACAAGGACTGATGTATGTTGAAGGCCAAAAATATGCCTAAAGAATTTTGGGCTGAAGCTGTGACCTGTGCAGTTTATTTGTCAAATCAGTCTCCAACGAAAAGTGTCAAAGATCAAACTCCTCAACAAGCGTGAAAAGGAATAAAGCCTAATGTTGCTCATCTAAGAATTTTTGGAAGCATAGCATATGCTCATGTGTTGCAACAAGAAAGATCCAAGCTCGATGATCGAAGTGTTAAGCTTGTATTCGTTAGCTATGACCAAAATTCCAAAGGCTACCGATTGTACAATCTAAGCAATTGAAGGATTATTGTGAGTAGAGATATCAAATTTGATGAAGAAGCAATATATGATTAGGAGACACAAAAAGAAAGCACTTATGATTTTTTCCCTTACTTTGAAGATGAAAAGCAAGAATTCAGAACAAATATTCAAGAGACAACTCCACCTGCTTCTTCAAATACTTCTCATATTTCTTCGTCCACGCATAGAGAAAGTTTAAGTGATGGAACACGAAAAATAAGGAGTATTTATGATATTTATGAACAAACAGAAGAAATCAATGATGTTGAAGTGAGTAATTTCTTTTGTCTTCTTGTAGATAGTGAACCTTTAAATTTTAGGAAGGTCGTGAAGGATAAAAGATGGAGACAAGCCATAAAGGAGGAGATCAAGGCAATAGAGAAAAATAATACTTGGAAATTATCGACTCTTCCTAAAGGTCATGAAGTTATTGGAGTAAAATTGGTCAACAAGAAAAAATGTCAATGGAGATGTAGAGAAATATAAAACAAGACTCATTGCTAAAGGCTACAAGCAAAAGAATGAAGTGGAGCTCCAGCATGTGAGGACTAATGATCAAGTTGCAGATATTTTTACGAAATCACTCAAATTTGAAGATTTTAAACATTTGAGGACAAGACTTGGAGTACGAAAGAAAATTTCAAATTAAGAGAGAGTATTGAAGAATAATTTGAAAGTTAGTCTAGATGTTGGGCCCGGGCCCCGGATTTCCGAATCCCGAGGCGGCCTCTAGGGCTGCGTCCGCGCAGAGTGCCCCAAATCGCGGACCCGATCCTCAATCTATACGGCAATCTACATTTATGCATGATATGCCTGTCATTTAATGCAATCAATCAAATGCAACCAGATAGCATTTAACACACAATTCATCCTACTATGCGTTCTAAGCCGAGGACATCTAAACCTAGGGCTCTGATACCAAACATCCGGGGCCCGGGCTCAACACTAGATACATGAATTTTTAAATTCATTGATAGGAGTTTAATTATGTTTATGTATTAGTTACATAATTAAATATTGATCCATGTATAGTTTATTTATTTGGGTCATTAATGGGTTCATGTACTTAAATATGAAGAATCATTTTTGTATCATCTATAAATACATCTTTGCACTTGAACTAAATCATTCAAGTGAAATACAACATCTTCTTCTAAACAATTATCTCCTCTCTAAAACTCCTCACTTCTTCACAGGCTCGACCTAGCCCGACTTTGGCCCAAGTTGACCGGACCACAGACTAAGATTGTTTGGCCTGACCGAGCCACGAGTTAAGCCAAGGTCGGGGCTGTCTAAATTCGGCCCGATCTGTGACCCGATGAGAAGGTACAAAATGGTCCATTGGGTTGAAAGTCGAGTCACAGGCTAGCCAACCCATAGTCGAGCTAGGTCACTGGCAGCCCAACCAATGAATGGTCGGGTCAGGAGCAAGTCGAGCCCAGCCCAACCCACTATTATCCCTGTTGAAATCGCAATTATTATTTTTGAGTGCGTAATCATTAGGTGTATGTAATAATTTGTATATTAGATGCTCTAAATAAATTAATTGACTAATTTATCGATTTGAAAATAAATTTGATTGATTAGTTAGCATTCACAAAATGTATTATTCCTAATCAAATTTGACTTACACAATTTGAGTCTTTTTGAATTATTTAAAGCTCGTTTGATTTTATTTGTTTGTAATTTTTTAATTTAAAAACTAAAATGGTTTTGATTTTAGTTTTAGTATTCAGAAAAGTGTCAGTAACCTTTTTAATTAAAATCAAAATGATAATAATTTTCTAGAGCACGGAAATCCGCCTTTCTTTCTTTCAAGTCATTTTTCCGTAGCAATCTGATCTTTGTCTCAGGTACTTGAGGCTCAAAACTTATTTAAGGCATTTTAATATAAAGGGTTGTTCTTGCCTGCTGTCTGCTCCCTTCTTGTTCCTGGTTATATGTTACAAACTATAACCTCCTATTACTGAGATTTATTGTCTTTTCTAACATTACTTTTTTTTTTGATTCAAAGAAACTTCGTAGACGAGCTAAGCGAACACACCTTTCTGAAGACCCAATTGACGCACTACCCCACAGGTAAGTCAAACTGACGCACTTCATCATTGAGGACCCAACTAGTTCTGGTAAAACTCCGACTGTCCCAAGCTTTTACAAAAAAGGCTAGCATGAAATCGAATCTAGAAGCTAACTAAAGGCAAGCTTCACTCTCAACCATCGAGCCACACCTCTTGAGGGCTCAGATCAGAGACCCAACTCATTGGCATTAAGTCAAAGAGGTCACGAGTCCTCGAGAGAGGTATGCTAAACATAATTGAAAACAATAAGGATACATGGCTATTATCAAATGTTGATATAATTATTAAATAATATATTTTATTATTTATAATATTAATAGTAACTCATCACGAAAGTTTTATTAACTAAAACCAAGTACAACGTTTATTCCAAGAAATGGGAGCCAATCAGTTTTACCAAACTGGATATGGCAGGCCAGCATAAAGTGCTTCCTGGTGGGACTCCGTGCATAACTGTAAAGAGAAAAATGCACTCACACACGCAGTGGAGCCTGACACAGAGCAAAGAATGGTAGCTGTTCTTTTTCTTTTCCTATCTTTTGATACTCTTTTAGCATGAAGATGGTGGGACAAGCTGTCTGAGGACAGGATGTTGATGCATTTTGTTAGATATGTCACAAAAAAAAAAAAACTAAACCTTCATGCTGTAGCTAAGTTATGATAAAGTTTAAGATCAAGTTTTCTGTCTTGATCAACATTTTTGTTCTACTGTTCATCTATCATCCAAAAGTATATGACACAAAAATGGTAAGAGATGAACCAGAAACCCAGGAACTGAGCACAAACTGACAACATCTTTGGTGCTTAGAACCTTGTGGCATCAAGAAGATGGAGAATCATTCACAGTATCAAATCTCATCGTCTGCTAACTGACCAAGTTCCACACTTCAATGAGGATTTGTACCTACACCTGGCTTTTACTCGTAAACGTTAAACCGTGTCCATTGGACCACTACCTTACCCAACTAAAGACACCAAACAAACGACTCAAGTCGCATCAGCTATTCGACCGTGAAGGTAAAACATGAACAGTGAAGTTCAACACGAAAATGAGCGATATAAAACTAGATGTGCGCAGAGCAAGATACTGATTCTCCCTTGATTTTACTTGCATTTGATGCAACTGAAAAGGGCACACTTTAGACTAGAAACATGCCTAGAGTTTTAGCTGAAGCGTTCCAAGTGAATATCTACATCTAGATTTTGCCAAAAAGTATTACCTCACATGTCCTGATAGAATGAAGATTCGAGTTTGTACAATCCATTTGATTGTCTGGAGCCAATGTCATTCATGACGATGAATGACTTAAATAACAGGTCCGTTGTGGAGGAAAGCAGATAAAGATTTATCAAGCACAGCAAATCAATACATCTATGATCTAACCTCCGCAGAGTTTAGAGCAAACCAAATACAACAACAATCACAGAGATTTTGAATCACGCTCATGAATTCAAACCTTGCATTTTATGTTGTCCCCAAACCATCTTTAGATAGTGCAGGGTCGGAAAATGAAACAGGAATCTCTAGCAACTTGTTCTCCTATTTGTGTGTTTCGTGGGAGTGATTACAAATACAACCAAATACAAAAGGTTTAAATTTTGAAAAACATTTTGACTGAAACTCTGCAGAAACCAAGACGTCCAATTAGTCACAAGCTCATTGATAAAACACAACAGGAGGAAACTTGAACTTGTCCGAAATGAATGGTATTACCTGTGGACTGTGGACCAAATCATGAAAAAAATCATATTCTGCCTCATAATCATGTAACTTGAGCTCGGCCTTCTGATTAGTATGATAGTGATGCTTAGCTGAAGCAGACTTGCCAAACCCAAAAATGCTCACTTTCTCACAAATTCCTACTGCCAACATTACAGCTTGCAGACCAGAAGAGTAATGGAACAGAGAACCATCATGTGAGGGGATCCATTCATCGAAAGACTTCCCTGTTTGCTCCACAAACCTTTTCAATGAGTAGTACTTCACAATCCTCGTACACATCACATCAAACCGCGGATCAGTGACAATCAAAGGTGCTTTGTGCGACGAATTGCACATACTATAATCCATGAAATGCACCGGTTGACAGATGTACATAACAATGGGGACATTCTCCCCATATGGGTGGCAAAAACACCCTTTCCTCCTAGCACAAAGATGCAATATATTGCTGTTCACAAACGAAATATGAGTTTTTGACCCAACATTTTGCTCAAACCTCTCCGTCCTCGCATTGTTCAAACGAATTACCACCTCATGCCCATCAATCGCCTTCCCATGTTGATTCTGCAACAAAATCCCACTATTCCCAATCACAGCACAAGTACCATACTTCCTACTAGAACCCATCAGCCCGTTGTGCCTATCAATGGGATTCCTTACAGTCCCTACCAATTCGTCCAGTATATCGTCTTGAAATCTCTTCTTTCGAGCCCAATCGTGCAGTAACCTTCTGAACTCCAACCAATACCGGTAAAACTCGGGAGACTTGAGCAACACAGGAAAACCCCTGCGAGAGCTTGCTTTAACGTCATGGTCATTGAATCTCCGCCAGGTAGCGAATGTTCTGTACCTTCCTTGACTATCAAAGTTGCCTTCTAAGAGCTGCTCTATGTCTTTCTTTGCCCGAGCCTCTCCTATGTCAATGGCTGCGTATTTGAGCAGTGTGGAGTTGAAAACCCGAGGTAAAGATTGGGTTTTTACATGCCTTTCGAGCTCAATGGAATGAAACACAACACCTCCTCGGTGGATTAGAACTCTACCGTAGAGGGTCACGACAAATACAAGGAGCACAAGAATGCTAAACACTGGACGGACTGACCTTTTCATTTGAAGGACATAGAAAAACGGTAAATGCTCCCAACATACATCAATATTCATAGATCATAAGGTTGTCTGAATCAGATCCATTGTGACATTGAACAAATTTGAACCGAGTCAAGAAAAACCCAGAAAGGAAAATCACTACAAGACATGAATCCTAAACATCTCCAATGATTCCAGAGGCGTTTAGTCAAGGAACGGAAACTGCAGATGATGCTACAAGAAAGTGAAATAGGAATTGCAAATGAGAGTGGAAGTTGAGGAAGGCGTTTGGGGGAGGAATGGGAGTTTCATGACTTGGAAAAGAGTGAGAATTCAGAAGTAAGACAGAGGCAACTTGTGACTGAGAGGAAAGAACAACACAAGATCTGTGGAGAGAAGGGTGTGGTTCTGAGAGAAGAAAGGGAAAGAATGGAGTGGCGGTGATGGGAATGAGCAGAGCAAAGGGCATTTTAAACGGTGAATAGAGGGTTTACAAATCTAATGGTTGATTGATTGGTATTTTTTATTTTCATGGAGGTTGAGAGAGCTGTGGTGAAACTTCTTCTTCTGGATCTGGTGATCATCTCATCATGAATTGATGGCTTGATGCTGCGAATATAATCTGCATCGGTGATTGGCTGGAGAAGTACGATATCTAGACAGAAATATGTCTGAATAATTATAAATTATCAATTTGGTTAAAGTTGTTATTAAGAAAGTTGTATATCATCAATAATTAGGAAGACATTTATGCTCTCTTGGTCGTTGGCATTAAAAAAACCAGACTTTATGATGCTTTACAAAACGATTGACTTCAAATAGCCTAAGAGCAGAGGAGGTGTTTTCTGAGGTAACTTTTTTTTTTTTACATTACGTATCTTGGCTTAGTAAGACTAAATTATAATCCTCTAGAACCCCACCTCAAGAGTTTAGAGGAGGTAAATCTGGAACCCCAAGATCCTTCAGGTTATTATATAGCCTGTACACTTCTGCGCACAAGGAGTCTTCACATACTTGATTGATCAGCGAATAATTGATCACTGGCTCCCTTCTGCTCAGCATCAGGTTCCCATCAGGCCCCGGGTTTCCGAGTAGCTCCAACTCCCACACTGCCGCTGGAAGCGAGACGTCCGTAATTGATCCGATCAAGGAGCTTTGTCCAGAG
>JANTNU010000234.1:3711396-3723827 GCA_024752395.1 Erythroxylum havanense
AACGACGAGAAACATCATCATGTCGACATCCTAACTTATCAAAAATCTTCTTAAGCATACTATGTTGTTCATCAACTCTTTTCGCCAACCGTATAAATATACTCTGTATATCATCAACATGATCATTTAAATCTTCCAATTGATCGTGAATATTATGAAGATCCTCGTGAGAGACCTCACTTCGTCTCACATTACTTGGTCTAGAGCTACTTGGACGATATGCTGCCTGCTTTGAACGTTGCCTCCTAGGTCCTTGTTCACCTTCCAATGTCAAACCAAGCTTGGCCACATGATCAAAATATACCCATCCTTTTTCAACAATTTTAACCAACTTCATGCTTCTTAAATTGTAAGGTGTAAATCTCCAACTTTGGGGATATGGATAATGATTATAAGAACTGCAATCAACTTTTTGCAACTTGGCGATAAATGTAATCAAAGCAGCATACGGCATACCTTTATGCTTTCCTGTTTGACTCTTAAGCTCGTCTCTTAATAAATTCGCCTTCTTCCTCATCATTTGCATAATCAGACTAGGAAAATTAATCTGCCTTCCTTCTTCCAAATGCCATAGAATTTCCTTATCCAAAGTTGTAATATGGTTGTTACTTGCCTTCTTAGGATATATTACTGGATTAATAGCATAATGCAACAACCTATAGTTCAGAGGCAAATCCATTGCCTCATAAGGTGGTTGGGAATGATCCGAACAAAGTCTAGCAAGCAAGTCATCTCCCTTTTCTTCAGTATAACCATAATTTTCCTCGGCTTCCTCATCAGTGTCGCCACCCTCATGTCTCAAGATTTCAAAATCCAAAAGGGAAGCTCTCGGTCGAACACCACCTGTAGGCAATCTCAACCAAATGGACAGATTTTGTTCACAAATAAAAATTTCCTTTCCTTTGATACATGACTTCAAATGCATTCCAGTATCAACATTACTCCTTATCACTACTAGATTAGCATAAAATTCCCTAATCAAATCCTCATATATTTCCTCGGTAAAACCCAAAAAGAATTTTAACCCACGACTTATAATATCAGTAACAACTCCGAATATTCACTATGTTCCAGTTCAACCCAATCAAACTTCATGAATGGAATAAGGACTTCATTTTTCAGTACCTTGTAATAGAGACTTTGAGCCTCCTTCGACACGAATCGGGACTCAACCTCATCATTCTTACGTTCTACACCACCCCGTGAAGAAGACCCACGAACTCGTGATCTTCGAGGTGCTGCATCCACTTGCTTTCCTTTTCCATTACCCTTTCGTGGAGCCATTGTAGAAAATGTTAGGAGATTTGAACCAAAAACTGGGTTTGTACGAAGAACAGGGTATTTCAAAGGTTAGGGATTTGTAAGTCGAAAAAAGGGGATCTTAAGGAAAGAAGAGTGATTTTGTTGAAATAATAGGGGGGTTTCGTTGAAATGCAAGTCGATTGAAGAAATTTCACAGATCTAGTCGACTAGAAAGGAGAAAAATGCAAAGGGAGAAGAGAAATGGGTTTTCGGAAAAACTAGAAGTAATGGATTTTAGAGAAAGAAATAGATAAGATGTTTAAAGAGGAAGGAGTTTTGAGGTTTTTAGAAGTAGATTGATGATGAGAGTGGTGATTCTTCAAAGGTTGAGAGATTTAGTCGAGTGAGAGGTGTGTTGTAGGTAGAAGATGATGAGATTTTAAAAAATAAAAAAATAGAAGAATGGGTTTAATTTAAGAGACCCGTGTAAGAGCTAGTCGACTTATTGTGTTCCTTTAGTCGACTGGTACTTCCTCTTTTGATACACTAGTCGAAAGGTATGTCCTTTTCTTCATCATTAGTCGACTGGTAAGTCTATCCACCTCAAAATCAGTCGACTCGACTGGAATTTTCTAAACCTTAATAAAATCACTAAATGTAAATCATGATGATGTATCTCCAATGAAATTGCTTATTTTGCCAGACCATTTTGATATGATAGTGTATGCAGAAAACTAAATTCAACCAAAAGATTTTAAATCACACAAAACAAGTTTCAATTTAATGTTTATGAAAACATCTTCTTTAAGAGGTTTAGTAAAAATATCAGCCAATTGATCACTAGACGAAACATGTTTCAATACAATGTCACCTTTCAAACAATGATCATGAATAAAATGATGTCTAATTTCAATGTGTTTTGTTCTACTATGCAAAATTGGATTCTTACTCAAACAAATTGCACTGGTATTATCACAATAAATTGGAATATTTTTAATCACAATACCATAATCAAGCAATTGATGTTTAAGCCAAAGAACTTGGGCATATGCATTTCCAGCTGCTACATATTCAGATTCAGCAGTGGAAATAGCTACACTTACTTGACTTGATTGTAGTCGACTGGAATGATTGTAGTCGACTGGAAATTCTCCCAATGGATAAATTTGCAGATAATCTTCGATCTTTCAAGATCTCTATTCATAATCTTCACTATGATCTTCTTTTGCACATTGTCTATCTTCTCTTGATCTTAGAAGATTGACTTGATTTCTTGATATTTTATCTCTTTGACATTTGTAGATTGAACTTTAAACATTGTCTATCACTTGCATCCTTGGGAATTATCACTTGAAATTGTATTGGTCCTTTAATTAAAATCTTGAAATAATTTCTTAACCAATTCTATATATTTTATAATTATCAAAACATAAAGGAATTTTTATTTGTCAACCACCATTGGTCCAACAATAGGATTCCAAATTCTTACTCACTACCGACATCTAAAGTGCATCCCGTATGTTATAAATTATTCATTGCCCCTAAAGAAATTTTCTTTCATGATCCAACGCCCAAAAATCAGTCACAAGTTTGGTGTTCGAGGAAAAGCATTAACTGCCCACTCAATTAAGCAAGAACTATACCTGAATATGCGAAAATTTGAACCAGCCTAAGTGTAAAATAAGAAAAGCAAGACCATCTAAATTTGATAGCAAAATAAATCGTATGCACTTTCTCAACATCTCATAAGGAAGCCAGTTGAGAAAAGAAAAGGGATAAAAATGAAGAAAACTAGTAAGGAAAAACCAATTGAGAATTTATAAATCAGCAACTTGTTGTTGGATCGTTTAAAAATTAGGAGGAGTCATGCGACTCATTTGCTCCTAAGCGAGCTTCCGGATCCATCATCTGGTTGAACATGATGTGAGATCAGAAGAGAAGATTGAGTAGGAGAAGTGAAATTGAAAGTAAAAATTTGAGACTCAGCGGAGAGGGAGAGTTGGGTTGGGTTGCGATGCGAGAGGAGTGGAATAAAATAAACAAACAAACAAGGAACCAAACCAAAGTCGAGTCGTAATAAAAAGGAATATATAAACAAATCCAGAGGAACACTCAAGCGTGGATTTTACTTTCCTAAACAAATCCAGAGGAACACTCAAGCGTGGATTTTACTTTGAAAAAGAAAAGCAAAACAAAAAATTTAACCGTACCAGTAAAATGAAGAGTAAGAATCTGCACGCAAAACCCAAAAATGGCCAGAAACTTTAGACTTCCTTTATGGGTTAGAGCTGGAGAGCTCAAAATTCATACGTCGAAGAAGGATAAGAAGTTTCGACAGGATTAAGAAAACGTCAAGAGAGGACTTTAGTCACTGGATGACAATGAGAAACTCATCAACTACATTTCCACCCATGGCCATGGTCAAGATAGGTTAGTTCATGGCCCGACAAATTACAGTTTGACTGGGTAAATCCAACCCACCTTATATATATTTTAAAATATAAAAAACGATGTCATTTTTGAAATAACATTCGGGTCATGGGTCGGACCCAGTTGGCCAGTGCTCGAACCTACCTAAGCCTTTGGCATGGTCAAGTCGACCATTTTTAGCCTATGATTCGATCAACCAAGGCTAAAACTTGGCTGGGCTGAGCAGATAGGGTCAAAATTAACATCTTACTTTTGGTGAATGATTTAAGGCTTTAAAATATAAACAAAGTTGATAAGTGCTATTTGATTTGATTATGTTATTTCATACTTTTTTTTAATATTTTGCCTAATATTTATTTGTTTAGAATTTATATTTTATTTATGTGATTAAAACAATCAATATATCTAAAAAATGAATTAAGTTTTATCTAGGAAAAGCATAGAAGGTAGAGAAAGAGAACAACAAAAAGCCGAAGAAGACAAAGATGAGAAAACAAAGGACATAGATGAGAGAGAATAGTACTAACACAACAAAAATAGCATAACTAATTCATGTGCATGATTTTCCTATATAGAAGATTCTCCTTGCAGGTGTGAGCCGTTATTCCTTCACTGACGTGGCATCTATCGAGCCATGTTTCCATATGAAATCCTGGAGCATACTTGACTTAACCCTAGGCCTAGTGCTTCTTCTCACATTCCTTGGTACATTGTTGGTACTAGCATGGTCTTGCACCATAACATTACCCTCCCCTTCGATAATAACCTTGTCCTCAAGGTTCAGGTTAGGAAACATAGCTAGGAGATGGTCCTTGTTTTCCCAGGTAGCTTCCTCGATGGTAAGACCTTCCTGTTGCACTAACCATTGCTCCACTTGCACTTGAGCATGTTGCACCATTCGAGTTTGCAAAATAGCTTTAGGCTGCAGAATGAAAGTGGCAGTTGGATCAATCAGATTGAGAGGCGTAATCTGTTGATCTGGAGTCCCCAAGCACTTTTTAAGTAGTGATACATGAAAAACGGGGTGTAATTTGGCAGCCTCAGGTAACTCAAGCCTATACGCAACGGTCCCCACCCGAGCACTCACTCTATATGGACCAAAGTACCTTCTGCCCAGTTTGGTGTGACGTTGCAAACGAACCGAGTGTTGGAGAAAGGGTTGCAGCTTCACTACACCCAATCACCCACATCAAATGAAACTTCTCGACGTTTACGATCAACAAAGTATTTCATACGAGCCTGTGCCTTGCGCAAATTGTCCTTGAGTAATGATAACACTCTATACCTTTCACGTAACTAGGTGTCAACCAAGGAGCTACTACTGGAGTCTTGTATGTAATGGGGAATCGATGGTGGGGCTCTGCCATACAAAACCTCAAAAGCGGTCATCTGAGCTGCTGTCTGAAATGCAGTGTTATACCAGAATTTGGCCCATGGTAACATGTTCATCCAAGAAGTAGGGTTGTCAGCAACATAGCACCTCAAATACATTTCTAAACATTTGTTTAAGGCCTCTATCTGGCCATCCAATTATGGATGATAGGCAATGCTCATGCTTAGTGTGGTGCCCTGTAATCGATGGAGTTCTTTCCAGAATGCACTCATGAAGCGGACATCTCTATCAGTTACAATGTCCTTAGGAATGCGATGCAATCTTATAATTTCCTGAACAAAAATGGCAGCTACCATAATGCTATTAAAATTGGAAGGCAAACCAATGAAGTGCCCATACTTGGACAACCTATCCACTACCACCATTATCACGGTGTTCCCCTTAGATGTAGGTAATCCGATGATAAAATCCATCGAAATGCCCTCAAAAACCAAATTAGGCACAGGTAAGGGTTGCAGCAGCCCACTAAGGTGTAAAGTAGTAGTTTTCATTTGTTGACAGATTTGGCATTTACTGACAAACTTTTTTAACATCTTTACGCATGCATTGCCAAAAAAAAACTAGCTGATAAACGATGTAACGTTTTGGTTATACCTGCATGACCTCCCACAGGCGAAGTGTGAAATTCCTAAGCAATTGGAGTCTCATTGGGGAATCTGAAGGAAGGACCAACCTGTTCTTATACATCAGCAAGCCATCTTTCACCGTGAAACCAGGTAAACTAGAGAGGTCAGCTAAAAATTTCTGATGGACAGATAAAAGTTCAGTATGAACTAAGTTAGCTTGTTTTAAATCAGTCACTAGATCAAATTCCACCCGAGATATAGCCATAAACTGAGAAGGGGTCATGCGAGACAAAGCATCAGCTGCATTGTTCATCTTACCTGGTCGATAAATAATGTCAAAGTCATAACCAATCAATTTTTCGAGCCATTTATGCTAATCAGGAGTTTGAATGACCTGTTCAGTGAGATTTTTCAATGGTTGTTGATCAGTAACAATAGTGAACTTCCTGCCTAGGAGATATTGCCTCCATTTAGCAATAGCTTGAGTGATGGCAAACATTTCCCTCTAATATGATGAGGCTTGAGACATCCGAGGACTTAATTGCTGACTGAAATAAGCAATGGGATGACCATTCTGAGATAAAATGGCTCCAACACCTTGTCCTGAAGCATCTGTCTCCAAGGTAAATGGTTGAGTAAAATCAGGTAACGAGAGCACAGGGGTGGTGCTAAGAACTTGTTTCAGCTGCTGAAAGGCCAATGTGGTTGCCTCTGTCCATTTGTAATTGTTTTTACACAACAAATCGGTTAACGGACCAACAATTATCTCAAATTACTTGATGAATCTACAGTAATACCCGGCTAGCCCAAGGAAACCCCTAACCTCCTTCACTGAGCTGGGAACAGACCATTTGTTAATGGCAGCAATTTTCTCAGGTTCTACTGAAACACCCTGCTGTGAAATGATATGCCCAAGATAACCAACAGATGCAGTACCAAAAGTATACTTAGATTTCTTAGCTACCAGCTGATGCTCACGCAATGTACTTAAAACTGTATGCAAATGCTGCAGATGTGACTCCCAAGTGGGACTATAAATGAGGATGTCGTCAAAGAATACCAAAATGAACCTTCGAATGAACGGGCAAAAAGCATCGGTCATTAGACGTTGAAAAGTCAAAGGAGCGTTGATCAGACCAAATGGCATTACGAGAAACTCGTAATGCCCATCATGTGTGTGAAACGCTGTCTTTGTTTCATCTCCAACCTGACCCGAATATGATGATAGCTAGCTAATAGATCGAGCTTAGTGAAATACTTGGCCCCAAATAGTTCATCAAACAACTCATCAATGGATGGGATGGGAAATCGATCCCGTACAGTGACCGCGTTGAGAGCGCGATAATCCATGCAGAAATGCCAAGTCCCATCTTTCTTTCGCACCAAAAGGACTGGAGAAGAAAATGGGCTTGTACTTGGTCTAATAATCCCATCTCAAAGCATGTCAGCTACCAATTTCTCCATCTTTTGCTTTTGAAAGTGAGGGTATCGATACGGCTTCACATTCACCGGATTAGATTGAGGCAATAGATGAATGGAGTGATCACAATAACGTGGTGGAGGTAAGCACTGAGGTTTCTGAAACACATCATCAAATTGGTGAAGCAAGTGAGCAATATCGTCATTCATGGGTGGCACTGGGGTTGGGACCTGTGGTAACAAGTTAAGCCGATAGTATTCAGCAATGGCGTTACATTTGTGTAACCGCTTCAAACCATTGAACTGTACTTTCTGAATCAACGAAGAACTCTCCCCTTTCCACTGAATGCGTTCACCATTATACTGAAAGTGAAAGAGTGATGTCCCATAATCCATCATTACCGAACCTAAGGTTGAAAGCCAATCAACCCCCAATGCCATATCTCAACCTTGGATAAGTAAAACATAAAAATCAGCGTGAATTTTCTTTCCTCGAATCACTAACGGAACCTGGTGGACCAGCCCTGTACAAACAAGCTTTTCACCATTGCCAACCAACACGAAGAATTTAGGTGTTGCCATCACAGTGAGATTCAAGAAGGAAGCGACCCTTGTTTGCACGAAATTATGCGTGTTGTCATGTTGGACCTTGATCTTTTAGTGAAAATTAGAAATTATTACATGAAATTAAATGAGTGTTATTGCATATGAACTTTGTTATAGATGTTATTGTGTTATGAGAAAAGAATTGATGGGCGTTAATGAATTTGAGATTTGAGTAGAATTGTTTGGGTTAAGAAAGAAAGAAATAAAGAGAAAAAGTGTGAAAATATGAAAAATTATGAAAGTTTGACTTTTTGGAGATAAAAGTTGACTTTTTAATTTAGGCCAAATTTGAGAAAATAATCTTCATGAAACTTGTAGCTTATATTGAGAGCTTTCCGTAGCTATAAAGTTTGATATTTTTCGATATCGGGAGTGAAAGTTATGATTTTTCGAAGTTAAATGTATTTTGTTTTGGTTTTAAAAATCTCTAAGTATAGGATTGTGTATGCTGTATTTTGAGACAATTTCTAGACTGATATGTTTTGAATTGAGTTAAGTGGTCTATATGAAAGTTGTAGAGAAAGTTTATAGCTTTTCAATGATGTGTAATATGTTATTTTTGGTTGTGGAAATTAGAAGATTTGAAAATTTAAAGTTTGGATGTGGTATAGGATGACATTTAAGTGGGCAGTGCCTTTGATTGGAAGTTTCACCTTTACAGAGGCAGAGATTGTCTTTAAGTACTTTATGAAAGTTTTAGATTATGTCTTGATCTTTCCATTGATGTAAAGTATGCAAATTTTGGGCTATGAAATAGGAAGTTATGATTTTTACAAATTGTTGTTACTGTTTTGGGATGACAAGTAGAGGCAGTATCTTTGACGAGATTTTTGACCCCTTTAGAGATGGAATTGGCTTTTAAGTCCTCATGGAAATTGTATATCTTGCTTTTATCTTTCCATAGATACCAAGTTTGTGAAATTTGGAGTTCTGGTTCAAAAGTTATGATGTTTACAAGTTTTGGTACTGTTTATGAGGAGCTTGTCGATCGGTCATCTTGGAGTAAACTTTTGACCCCTTTAGAGACTGAACTTGCTTTTGATCCTTCTTGAAAATGATATATCTGTCTTTTATCTTTCCAACGGTACCAAGTTTGTAAAATTTGGAGTTCAGATCCAAAAAATATGAAGGTTAGAAGTTAGGAGGTCAGGATCGCGTGCAGTTAGATGCAACAAAACCTTGAAGTCTCGAGTTCGAGTACCAAAGAGAACAATACCTGTTAAGGTTGTGGTCACGCAAACTTGAGGTATGCGGGGCTCAGTTCACCCCGGTACGCAAAACACGGACCCAACATGTCGCCATCCAATAACACTTGAACAGGTTTACCAAATACAGTACCTTGAAAATGGAGAGTCGAAGTAGCGCAGCCACCAACTAAAGCATTATAGGAAATAGTAGATTGGAGCGGCTCAAGTGATTGGGAAGAGAAATCAATCAGATCGAGAACAGGTTGTGTGTGGCCGATGGTTGGGTCGGGTGGGGCGGGTTCCTCCTCCAACAATAACAATTGTGGTTTGGCTTTGCATTTATGGTCCCAGGGATATTTGTCATCGAAGTGGTAACACAACGCTTGAGCACAGCATTGTGCGGCTTCAGTAGGGGGTTAAACGAGAAGGGAAGTCGAAAACCGCCAGGTAAAAGAGCAGTGTTAGGGTGTATTTGGGACGATGAAGAATTGGGGATTTGAGAAGTAGAGATTTGGGCAAGTGGTTTGGCAGTAGGCAGAATGGGTTTAGTGTTCCCTAGAGTGGGCCGAAAGTGGCCTGTTTCTTGTGCAACCCGTTGCTCGTGTAGTAAGGCCAACTGCATGGCTTCATCAAGTGTGGTTGGCTTATAGACTAATACTGAATGTTTGATTTCAGTTCGCAAGCCTTAATTGAAACAATGGGTTAAAAATTGACCTGGCAAATAAACTGTGCGATTCGTGATGGCTTCAAACCGAGATCGATAGTCGCTAACAGTGGTGGTTTATTGGAGCTTAGCCAAGAGCCCTTCTGGTTCCTCTAAATCATGTGGCCGGAAACGTTGGAGGACGTTGGCTGTGAAAGTTGGCCAACCCGTGAGCTGTCGATTCTTATACATCCAATCAAACCAATCTGCAGCAGCCTCATCGAAATAAAAGGATGCAATGGTAATGCGATCTTCAAGCTTAATATTATAAAACTCGAAATATTGTTCGACTTGTAGCACCCAACGGTCGGGATTCAACCCGACGAAACGGGCCATTTGAACAGGAGCTGGTTTATGATGACCCAGAGTTGTTGATCCGTCGCCCTCCATAAAACCACTCGACGTTGCATTCATATGTGTATGGGCTTGCAGGGCTGATAATCAATCAATGACCTCTTGTATTAGTCGTTCCTGTCTGTCAAAGGCGTTGGTTAATGTATCAACATCCCGGCATAATCCACTCTGAGCCTCAAACATTGTCTTCACATTATCATCCAAAACTTTGAGACGAGTTTGGTGTTCTCACTCTACCATCTAAATAGAGGACAATGAAAGCACCAAATGTAATGAGGTGAAATCAATGACATAGGGAATGTGCCCAAATATTCCAACAAATAAGCAAAACTCTGTAATTGATATTTCTCAAATGAATTACAGGTTTAGGAAAAAAAACAACAAAAAGCCGAAGAAGACAAGGATGAGAAAACAGAGGACATATATGAGAGAGAATAGTACTGACACAACAAAAATAGCATCACTAATTCATGTGCATGATTTTCCTATATAGAAGATTCTCCTTGCAGGTGTGAGCCGTTATTCCTTCCCTGACGTGGCATCTGCCGAGCTGTGTT
Source organism: Erythroxylum havanense (assembly GCA_024752395.1). Taxonomy (NCBI): domain Eukaryota; kingdom Viridiplantae; phylum Streptophyta; class Magnoliopsida; order Malpighiales; family Erythroxylaceae; genus Erythroxylum; species Erythroxylum havanense. Next base: position 3,721,854 of record JANTNU010000234.1, read on the forward strand.
TCCATATGAAATCCTTGAGCATACTTGACGCAACCCTGGGCCTGGTGCTTCTTCTAACATTCCTTGGTACATTGTTGGTACTAGCCTGGTCTTGCACCATAACATACTACTAGTCTTTCTTTCCTTTGGATTAGTCAATGGCAAACATAGACAAATTCCAATGCAAACTATATCATTAATAGAAGATTTAATTAGATTAGATTCTAATGCTACAAAAATTAAGATAAAAACATACCAAGCTATCATTATTCTTATATATAAATCACTCATCTTTTTGATATAAAGAATTACAAAACCTTAACTAAATTATATATCACAATCTCTTCTCTTTAGCACTACCATCCTCACAAAACTTAGTTCCCTATCAAAACAGACAAATTCAACCCAAATTAATAACAGAAATTTTGTTTTTTTCTTTTTTTTAACCAACATTACCACATTCCAACAACCATTCAACCGTTAACACTCCAAATAAATGCAAACAACTCAACAAATTCACCCCAAAATGGACCATCAACATAGCATGCGTTTAACAACAATAGTTAAACAAGGAGAAAAGAAAACCCAGAACAAAAATATGAGAAGAAGTACCTCGACTGTAGTTGGAGGGAGACAATGGAAAAAGTACCTAAACCTTTTCCACGATGATATGATTAATTGGTCGCTAAAGGTCATTTTTTACAACGAATAAATAAAGAGTTTGTAAATTTTTGTACACAGTCAACCTTTTAGCAACAGTATTAGTGATTTGTTGCTATATATTGTATTTGATGAAGAATTAAATAAATGGTCCCCAAATCTTTATAAAACGTAAACCTTTTAGTGACAATATGGCTTATCCGTTGCTAACTATGACATTCGGCGACGAATTTTTGAAATAGTAGCAAAATATTAATATAACTTCAACTTTTACTGACATTATGTGTAATTTGTCATAATATTTGGTGATGATATTCTAAAGCCGTTGCAAAATCTTTATAATTTTAATATTTCCCAAATTTGTTAAAATATATAAATTATATAAAATAGTGTAGAATTTACATATATAGGAAATAGAGTTTTGCGACTAACGTTCATTACAACATTTTGGGATGGTTTTTTTGAATTGACACCAAATAGTATATTTATTCCAGCTGAATCTAATATGGCATTGTTTTGTTTAACTACAAACGACGTCATTTTCTACTAGGTCATTAACCCAAAAATGAACCTCTCTTCATTTTCATGTTAGCCGTCATATTTCCTCCCATTCGTCCCCCAATAAGCATTGGCCCCTCTGTTGTGTTCGTCTCCTATGTTGTAGTCGTTACTGTCGAAGAAGCATCTTTACTTGTATTAGTATTCTTCGTCTTATTTCAAAGCTACAAGGTATGTTGATGTTTCACCTAAACATAGTATATACACACTTGACATTATCAACCTTATCATATGAAGTAGTCCCATTTGATAAATCACAAAATTAACATTGCTAGAATGTTGGAACATTAAAATAAGAATTCTTTTATTGACTTTTCATAATAAAACTGTTAACATTAATTCATTGCATAATGTCGATGTGATGACTAGTTTCTGATAGTAGAAATGAACTTCGTTGGGAGGAATGTGACAAATTGTCCCTAATGAAAAATAAATTAATACATAACAAATCTCCTCATCAATCACTAATAACTCTTTGCCTTCCATGACCGATCTTCTTCTTAAAGGTTTTTCGTATCATTTAAACTACCTCTATTTATTTATTATTAGTATCTCATTTTCTGTTATGAAATTATTATATGAATATCTGATTGTATATACTATATGTTGCGTTACGTTTCCTCGAATACTAGAACATAGATAGAAATGGATGCAATAGTGATGTCTCGATAGTTCGTACAGGATTAGGCAAATCGGTTACTTTGGAATAGTGGTCAATTACAAAACTATGTCTATTCATCATGACGATCATGGAATTTATCAATTGGGTATGTATGT
>JANTNU010000234.1:3813052-3823151 GCA_024752395.1 Erythroxylum havanense
CAATGCAGGCTTTGTGCTTTGCCCAGAAATGTGTTAAAGTCAACCTGCTTGTACATGTATCAACAGGTGAAGTGATCGTCAGCGTTTCAGTGTAGTTTATTCCATTTTCTTGTTAGAAACTAAGATTTCAGAACACGGGTTTTCAGCTTATGTCTGTGGAGAAGGTTCAGGGTTGATACCTGAGAAGCCATACCAATTGGGCGAATCACTGAATGGTATTTCTGGGTTAGACGTAGATGAAGAAAAGAGAATAGTTGAACACAAACTGAATGAACTCAAAGGTAAAGGTGCGACAAAGCTAGAATTTGAGGAGGCCTTGAAGGACTTGGGAATGAGAAGGTTGGTCGACTAGTGAATTTGAGAGCTTTAGATGTGGTTTTTTTTTTTTTTCTCCTTTTATTGCATTAAGTTGGTAGAATCAATCATCATAACTCAGAATAATTCTTTGAAACTATCAGGGCAAAGGCTTACGGATGGCCGAATACATATGTGTTTACCAAGGCCATGGGAGAGATGCTAATCGGACATCTCAAGGGAAATTTTCCTGCAGTTATCATCCGCCCCGCGATGGTTACCAGTACTTGCAGAGAACCTTTTCCAGGCTGGCTTGAAGGTGTCAAGTATGTGTCGGCATTATGTCTTTATTAGCATCCCCCAAGCTTCCAAGCTAAAAAAGCTTATCAATTAATATGTTTTTGTGGTCACAGAACTATCGATGCATTAACTGTTGGTTATGGCAAGGGAAGAATAACATGCTTTCTGGCCGATGAAAAAGCAATTGTTGATGTGGTGAGTAATAGGACGCAATCTTATTTTCATGAATTAAAAGCATCCTTCAATTTTCGGGTTTAAATGAGATAGATCCTGACAGTTTATTTGGAAAGAATGACAATTCATGCATTTTGAGGTTAAAACTTTCATGCAGATACCGGCCGACATCGTGGTGAATGCAATTATTGTAGCAATGGTGGCTCATTACAATGAACCTGCTGGTCTAATTTACCATGTGGGTTCGTCTGTAAGAAATCCTGTGACATACGAAAATCTTCATGATTACGGGTACAGATACTTCACCAAGGAGCCATGGATCGGTAAAGATGGAAAACCTGTCAAGGTTCAAAGGGTTAAAGTCCTGAACAGCATGGATAGCTTCCACAGATACTTGGCAATCCGATATTTGCTCTTACTAAAGGTTTGTTTCATGAACATTAATTGCCAGAACACCTACCAACGTACCTAATCTTTTGGTTATCAGGAATTAAATTCTAAAAACTAAAACCAGACTGGAATTGCAGGGATTGAAAATAGCAGCAACACTTTGCCAGCATTTTGAGGGCATGTACAACGATCTCAATAGAAAGATTAACCTCGTATTAGGATTGGTTGAACTTTACCGTCCATATCTTTTCTTCCAAGGAGTGTAAGCACTCATGCATATATTTATTTTTTATAAATTTATAAACTTCCTACAACTTACCATAATATATATATTTTTTAAAATTTTAACTGGTAAAATAACCTTGCAGGTTCGATGACACAAATACAGAGAACTTGCGTATAGCAGCAAGAAAAAATTTAGGGTCAGAGGCAGAAATATTTTTCTTCGATTCAAGATCCATTGATTGGGATGATTACTTCGTAAATGCTCATGGCCCTGGTGTTGTTAAATACGCAGTCAGACGATGACAACTCTGGCTAAAGTGATGAAGTTTGTGGGTTTTGTTTTTCTTTTTTTATATATAATTTAGTGTCCATTTTGAGCGTAAGTTACTTCCAAATTTACCATCTTGTTGGAATTATATCATCATCTAATTAATTTTGTTTTGAACAATGTTATCATCATCGTGTGTATTACTGCATCATTCCGAGGACTTTCCTCTCAAACTCAATATGTATCTACTTATAAAGTTTCATGTATAATTAATTCGTTTGTGAAAAGATTACGACTACTAGTTAGTTCCACGAAGTCTCCATTTTTTTTTTAATTTTTTTGATAATTTTAAAAATATTTTCTACTTGCCTATTCTCAGGAAATATTTTCGAAATGTTTCATCAAATCTTATCCACACATTTATATAAACTCTAATTTTTACCTGCCCACGTACCGAAAATAATACCTGTTTTATTAAATTTTATCCATACATTTAAGTAGGCATGTACAAGCAAAAACCAAACACATGGGCAACATTTATGATTCTACAGGGACAGCACATGCACACATAAAATGAAGAGGACCACGGTCCCCCACGTTAAATGCAGCATCTCGTACGCAGTATAAAATGAATTTCATATTTAATCTATGTTCTCTTTTTTTAATGTATAGTATGGATTCGATTGGAGTCAACAATGTCATTATAAGTAGTACAACACAACAATGCCAAATTAAAAATAGGCAACTGACAACGCGCAAAATTTTCTTTCTTTTCTTTGCATGTTCCGCATAGAGAACATGTAGTAGTTTACACCTAAATGACTATCTATTGGACACAACAGGTAGAAATTGGTAAGTAAAAAATGACAGAGCTACTGAGGAAATTTTAAAAGAAATGGCAGAGCAAAAATTTTATGGAACCTGCAACTAAAATGGATGCTCCTGCTTGGAATAAATGCAGAGGAAGATGAGATATATAAGTTAGACGACTGAAGGGGTTCGCTCCTTTCTTTTTCCGAGCATTGGTGGCGTGTTATTTTCCAAATTCAGGGAGGAGTCTGAAGAAGTCATTTCTGGTTTGGTTGAACTAATCATTTGGGCTTCAGAGTGACTAGCATCATCAGTCCTGGAGAGTTCCTTGTTTGTCAAATCTTCTCCACACCTGTTGCAATCACTTGGCCTCGAAATGCAGAGCCAACTTTTGGCAGATTCCTCGTCGCCATCACCTGAAATTGGTACATGCCATGATCCTTTTTCTGATTCCTGAAACAGAATTTGAAGTTTCAGCAGTCTGTTTATCTCAAACTGGAGAAATGACAAGAACATGAGTTTGAACAATCTATCAAGTTAAGCTTCCATTAAATTTCATCAGACCACCCAGAGAAGGTATCATCGTTGATAGTTAAAACTAGGCAAGAGGCATGAGTCGTTAACCTTGTCAAAATCATGTGAGAGGAAAATCCCATTAAAAAAATGATCTGAATCTATTATCATAGCTTCAATCATAAATTTTGATTAACATGTCCAAAATTTTCCCACAGTTCCATGATTCTTCATTAATTGAATTCCCAAGGTCACGATCAAAGCTACCCCCATTCCCAGTGATTTGAAAATTTTCATTCTCCTAGCAAGTAACAGGGTTTTCTTATGTTTGTCTAGAATTCAAATTAGATTCCCTAATTTTTTTCAGCAGAAATATTTCCAGTGTAATCATATTCTCGTCATATTAATATCTCTTTTGCTGTTGGAGAATAACATTTGGCTTCCATAAGCAGTAATCACAATAGACCCATCTAGAGCACATCCAAATTTCTCACTAAGTTATGCTTGAGTGCCGCAAAAACATCAATAAGTTCACATCTTGAAATTCCATAGTTTTTCCAAGTGACCACGCAATCACAACCCATCAAGTAGAGAAAATCCCAAATGTTTTCCATACAAGAAGTTGTACCTGGATAACTACAGAAAATGGAGCTGGCAATTGAAGTTTCAAGCTGCCTTTAACAAATGTATAATGAACCTAATAAGAGAAGAAATAAAAGTTGTTAACATGCTAATGCAAATTCATAAAAGAAAATAAAGAAAAGAAAGTGCTGTTACATCACTCAAGAAGTGTGAAAATATTTAATTAGTTACAAAATTAAATCAAGTAAACATGGATACCAAATGCCTTTCTTTCCACTTGAGAAAGAAGTCGCTTCCTAAGAGTTCAAATATGTGATCTCGCATTTCATCGTTACTGACTAACAAGCACCTAAGCTTCACAGCAGCAAATAGCCAGTACCTAAAAGCACAAGAACGGCACAATATAAAAATGAAATTTTCATCGTTAATGGAATTTACAAGTTAACAAGAATTTCTTTCAACATTAGGAAAGGCCATCGCCATCCATTTGATGGTTTCTACTCTGTTAAGATAGATCAGTATACTATGATATATAAGCTAAGCTAGTCAATAACTACCATTTTAGGTGATAGGAAACATGTTAAATACAAGAAAGAGCATACCATTATACAGTCATAGGATTTAAGACAAACGCACTTAAATAAAAAGGGGAACTAATCTTCATGTTTTTACCAATCATCATTGGAACCATGTGGTGTTGCATAAAGAACGTCCTTTTCCATCCATTCCTCAATCAGCTTTCTGTGAGAAGGATTTTCCAAGAGAGCCAAAAGCCGCTTAGTGTGAAGAATGACTAATGGCCACTTATTGCCAGCCCTCTTGTACATGTCTTTAACAACAGCTTCAAGCTGCTCTACAGCAAAAATTAAAACTACAGTTATGAGAAGTAATCAAAGATATTAAACTTTTTGCAAAAAGAAAAAAGAAAGAAAAATAGAAGATGAAAATAACTACCAATTTGAACTACAAAACCTGAGAAATACTGAACCCTCCTTCTGCAAAATTCTGCTGATAGAGGCCAACATTTGCTCCATCTATTATAGCTTCATAACCATCATGTTTATCCAGCCAATTCTAAGAGATAAATTAAAAACGGCAAAAAGGAGAAGTTAATAACGAGTAATAGCACAGTATGCATTGTAGCAAATAGAAACAATGAAACACCAAGCTGTTTCCCTTTGCATCACCTATAGAACCAAACAGATAACTCACATCCATGTGTCTTATACGGAACACGATCTATAAGGGGGGTAAACTGCATGTCTAAAGAGTGTAAAACATAAATCACTCGGTAGAACCTGCCACGAATTTTAGTGATCATGAATAGTACCTATGTTTAGGAGTTTTTTACTTATCAAAGAATACGAAATCAATGCAAGTCAGTCACTTCAAAATCACTAAATTGTCTAATATAGCCATTCATTATATTTCCAGTATAACCAACCTGAAATTCACTGAAATTAGCCTTAGCCTCCCTGTCCATAGCCAAAGCTGCAACAGATTCCGCAAATTTCTGAGTTTCAGCATCACCAATATCCACACAAGCCAATTGTTCCCCGCAACAACAACATTGTCCACCCACATTCACGCTCCCTCTTTGCACTATCCACTTGCCCTTCCCAATCCACCCTAGCCCATGCCACCCTCCTCCATTACTCAAGACTGCGTCTTCCACCAAACACATGTCCAATTCCATCCCATCACTCTCAAAACCCTTGAACCAATCCTCAATTACCATTGCAGTCTCTTCTTTCACACAACTAACAGTCTTCCTCAATTTATGCAAATAGCCATAAACCTTCTGCTGTCTTCCAGTTTCCGCACTTACCTTCAATAAAGCAGCAAGCTCTGGCTCTTCTAGGCTGATCCCCATTTTCCCCATATGCTCCTCCACTTCATATGCCTTCTCAGCCTCCAATTTTTCGCAGAAACAAAACAATGCCGGACCATACGTCCTCAATCGTGGAATTGCATTATAGACCCCCATATTCTTAACCAAGCAGAAAGCATAATTAGCATTTCCTTGAGCCGCAGCCAATCTAGCAACGGCCGTGAGTGAAGCTTCGTTGGGATTAATCCCACTTGCCACCATATGATCGAAAATGCGAAACCCGTGTTCAATAGAGAGTTCTTTCATTGCTGGGTCACTAAGGGCAGTGGAGCAGAGGTAGAGAAGAGTGTTGAAATGGTGTTGATTGAGACGTGTATTATCTGCAACTGCAGAATCATAAAGGGTGATAGCAGAGCGGAGGTCCTTGAGTTTGGAGCACGAGTTGAGTGAGTAATGGAATTGAGATTCGGTGGTTTTTTGCTTTTGTTTGATTTTCTTGTTCTTCGTATCCATGAAAAGAGAAGATTGCTACTCGTCGTCCTCCTGGGGAAAGCGTACAAACTTATAAACCCTAAATTAAATTGTATCTAAAATTAAACCCTCGAAATATTAACGGTACCTTGTTTAGTTTTAATCTGACCAACAAAACGGTGTCGTGGTCAAGAGACTTAGGTGATAGGAGCTGAAGCCGAATTGGCAATGGACCCGGTAGATACACGGTCCCGCTAATTATTTTAAAATTAAATTTGTAAAATAATATTTATTTTAATTGAGTTTGGATTTAAATTATTTAAGCTTAGGATTATTAGAGGCTTAACACTTTTAAACAAAAGTGATATAAGCCTAATTTAACTTATAAATTAATCCATTAAAAACACTTAGAATTTATATTCATGAGCTAACTCATTGCTATGAAACATCCCTAAATAAACATAGCATTATAAATAATACATTAAATAAATGAAACAATGTGTACTCTTGTTTCCATGTGATAAGACGTTAATTCTCTCTTGTTCAATGCAAGGTTTTCTTCTTCATAATGGAATATGGAATAGCACATGATCACACCTTATCCAACGTTCTTTTCGATGGTCAAGAAGATAAAGTTACAAACCAAGCCTCACCCTTAACCCTATAGCATCACATTAGATTATAGCCATTGGTGATATTCTTGTCACAAAAAGGTGTAAGGTGTCATTTGCTACTATAAAATACTTTGATAAGCATTATTATGATGTTATCGATATGAATGTATGCCAAATTTTATTAGATAGACCACAACAATATGATATGGATGCGAGTCGCTCTAGTAAAGAGAATATTTATCAATTTTTGAAGGATGGTATGAAGTATGAGTTAATACCTATAGGTGAAAAGAGAGTGGTGAAACCTAGTAGAACAAAGAAGACATTGTTAGAATCAAAAAACGATGGAGTAAGTTTTGTGAATGAGGTGAAAAAACAAGGGAGGTATAATTGTTGATAGCGGAAGGTGAAGAAGAGAGTGAAAAGAGAAAAGATGAGATTTCTTTAAAATTACAGCCAATTTTTAAAGAATTTGGCATTATAATACCAAATGAGATACTTAATGGATTGCCTTCTATGAGAAATATCCAACACCATACTGATTTAGTTCCTGGGGCTAGTTAACCTAACTTACCTCTCTATTATATGAATCCAAAGGAGAACGAGATCTTGAGGGAGAAAGTACAAGAATTGATTAGGAAGGGCATAACAGAGAGAGTAAACCTACGTACAATTCTTGCTTTACTTACAACTAAGAAAGAAGGTAACTAGAGAATGTGTGTGGATTGTTGTGCCATTAATAAGATTATTATTGGATATCAATTTTATATCCCAAGGTTAGGTGATATGCTAGATCAATTAAGCGGGGCAACAATCTTTTCTCCTATTAATCTTACTAGTGATTACTATCAAATTCGAATTAAGTTAGGAGATAAGTGGAAAACTGCATTAAGACTAGAGATAAGTTGTATGAATGGTTAATGATGCTTTTTGGGTTAAGTAATGCTTATAATACTTTTGTGAGGCTGATGAATCAAGTGCTTAAACCTTGTTTAGGTAAGTCTGTAGTTGTGTATTTTGATGATATACTTATCTATAACAAGTCAAAAGAGGAGCACTTGGGTCACTTGTACAGTGTATTTGGTATCTCAATGGAAAACAAATTGTTTGCTAATTTAAATAAGCACACTTTTATGTCTGAAAAATTGTTGTTCCTTGGTTTTGTTACGGGGAAAGATAGAGTGAGAGTCGATGAAGAGAAGGTAAGAGCTATTAGGGAGTGGCCTATATCTAAGAATGGAGGGAATGTAAGGAGTTTTCATGGGTTAGCAATATTTTATAGGCAATTCATCTATGATTTTAGTACCATTGTGATTCTTATTACTGAGTGTCTCAAGAAGGAAAAGTTTAAATGGGAAGAAGAACAAGAGCAGAGTTTTGCAATCATTAAGAAAAAATTGTGTAATACACATGTCCTAGCTTTACCAGGTTTTGATAAGTTATTTGAAGAAAAATTGTATACTACACATGTCTAACGATGATTTCCATATGCATGATGGGTTTTTTATGAAAGGAAATCAACTTTGTCTTCTAAGAACTTCACTCAAGAAGAAGTTGATTAGAGATTTGCATTGAAGAGGCTTAGTTGGTACCTTAGTAGAGAAAAGATTCTTGAAAAGGTGAGAAGAGATACTATTGGCTGAAAATGATGAGAGACATTGTTATTATTATAGAGAGGAGCCAAGTTTGTCAAGCTTATAAGGGACATGCTTCAAATGTTGGTTTATACATGCTATTGTCAGTTCCTAATACTATTTGAGGAGGAGTTATCTATGTATTTCTTGTTGGGACTTCTAAGAACACAATGATAGATTCTATGTTTATGGTTATGTATAGGTTTCTAAAGTAACACATTTTATCCATTATAAGATGACATCAAATGTTATAGCAGTTTCCAAGCTTTTCTTTAGATAAGTGATGCGACCTCATAATGTTCCTAAATCTATTACTTTTGATTGACACTATGTTTTTGAATCACTTTTGGAAGAACTTATGAAGGTTATTTGATTCTTCTCTTAAGTATAAAAGCAATACACACCCATAAATCACAGCTAAACAAAGGTGATGAATATGACTTTGAGTAATTTGGTAAGATGCATATGTTGTGACAAATTCAAAAGTTAGGATTTCTTGATTGCATAGGCCGAATTTGCCTACAACAATATAGTTCATAATGTCATTGGTCGATCACCATTTTTTGTGGTTTACACGAAGTTACCTAAAGAGACACAAGAGATTCAGACGGAGGTGAAGAAGAAGATTGAAAGAGCTAATAAGAAGTACAAGGATAAGGTTGATCCACACGGGAGAGCTCAAATGTTTAATGTTGGAGATGAAGTTATGATTTTCATGAACCGAACTATTGGAGGTCATTATAAACTACAACATAAAAAAGTATAGTCCATTTAGAATTAAAAGGAAAATCAATGACTATGTTTACATTATTGAACTACCTCCATATTACTGATCTCCTGCCTTACTTTCATAATACAAAGCTTAGATATGCTGACAATAACTAAAGGTATAGTTTTTTTGACAAATGGAGGTGAATTATGAGACATTTGAATTCATGGACATAATAGGATATTCATTAGCGCATGATCTCATCTTATCCAACATCCTTCTCTGAATTTCTTTCTAAATGGGCATAATGGTATATTGAATAACATGCATTATCCAACAACCTTCTCCAAATTTCTTTTTAAGTGAACAAGATAGAATATTGAATAATATATAATCACGCCCTATCCAACATCTTTTTTTTAACATGATTTTGAATAATTTCTTATTCTATTTTGTTTGTTTCCTATTTTAAATTTTAGTCAATCACATTGATTCTTTTCCTTTTTTATCCGAACCTCTTCTTAAGTTGAATTAGAGTTTCTTATCTTATTTAAAGTTTTTTAAAGTTGAACTAAAATTTTCTATTTGTTTAAAACTCTTCCTAAAATGAATTATGAATTACGTAGGCCCATTTAATAAACTTTTGAGGAGATTAGAAGAACTCTCTATCACCAAAATTTATTTTCTCTTTGAAAATGTTTATTTTACAATTATTGGATGAAAGTTGTGTTTGTTATCCTTTTCTAGTGCATTAAATTGAATGATATATTTAAGTGCGTGAAGTGAAGAATTCCTAAAATATATACTTTTACGTAAAAAAGGTTTCACTAAGAGTTTGTCGACTGTAAAAGTAGTTAGAATAATTAACATAACGAATTATAAATTGTTAAACTTAAGAGATATTTGAGCTCTACAAGTTTTGAAAGACATAATTTAAATCAAAATTTCACATAAATATCGATCATGATTGCTACGTGTTTATTCTCTCAACAAATACATATTATTGTTTTTCTGTCAACATAACATTGTTTCTAGTACGAGGCAAGGAAGAAGCCGAGTTTAAGAATACTATAATGCAAATATTGGAGAAATCTGCTCCTTGATTCTTGTTTTACACAATGTGAGAATTACTATACTTAATATACACACACAACAATACACAAACTTGGGTATACCCTTAATGTATGGTTCTTAGGTACATTTATGGTATAGGAGTTCAAGCAGTGGGATAAGAAGCTTGCATGGCTATTCCACAAAGACCTTCCTTAGCATCAACGTCTCTCT
>JANTNU010000234.1:3898891-3914492 GCA_024752395.1 Erythroxylum havanense
TAGGAACATGAAAGATCTTCGAATCTCAAATTTACTTCCTTTCGGGTTTTTGGAGTGGAGTCTTAGAGGTTTGGGATTAATCCAGCAATATATATATATATATATATATATATAGCTCGTATAAATTTATAGAAAAAATTGGTATTTAATTTTTAATAGCTATTTTCGGATTAAAATTATTATGGAGCCAAAAGAATTAAAACTTGTGCCAAAACTAGAAGTCGATACGTCTTGGGAGATTCTGGGTCGGCACACAAATTGGATGAACTTCAAAACCTTAAGAACATGCCTAAATCATTTATGGTAAGACATAAGAGATATCGTACGTACGTGAACGACAAAGATTAATGTAGGTGTCTTTTTTAAGTTTTTAATAGATACGAACCCCACACCATATCTTATCTGAACATGACAACCTTAATTAGTGCATGAAAAATACTTAGCCTGCTAGCTAGGTCGACCATTTTCATATTTCTTAATTCATTAATGTCCAAGTTCTATAGGCTATAGCTACCTACTAGGTCGCTTCACACTCCTTCCGGCTGCTCGGAAGGATACCCATCTGCTGCTCCTACTTATATCCCTTCCTTGTCCTGTCATGATTACGGCAGATCCATTACGGCTTTACAGAAAATGCTTACGTGTAAGAGTGTTTAATCTTCATCTGTGTCGGAATTAGCTAGGTCAGGTGAATGGTAATCCTTGGATAAAAAGAAGAAGAAGAAAATCCTCTGATCAGTTTCAGATATTTTTGTTTCAGCTCTAGCAATTAATAGAGTTCTTTAATTGCCAACTCTACACTTTCTAACTACTCGTTGTTTGCTACTTTTTGGTGTTACCGAGTGCTGCAATTGGTCAAAAAGCCCCTACGGGATGGGCAGGAAGAGAGGAGTCGTGCAGTGGTAATGGTGGTAATGTCTTTCTGATATTAGCACCACCGCCAGTTATGTCATTCATTCTTCTGCACCTACCCTCTTACTACAGCTGACAATACTGCCAACTCATGACGCTTTTTTTAGTTTGGTTACACGTAAAAAGAGAGGAGGGACCAACGTATCTGCATTAATGTACAGATACAAACGAGAATTAGTAGCCCATAACGACATGCATGTAGATTCTTGATCCATAATCCATTTATATTAACGTAATTAAAGCCTTTGAGTCAGTAGCTAGATAAGGTAGTTTGAGAAGGAAGTAGCAGGAGACCACAGAAACTTTTTGGCAGAAATGAGGAATGGCAACGATGGTCTACATAACCAGGTTGATCCAACTAATATTAAACCCAGGAAGCGAGATGAGAAGAAGTTGACACATGGCGTGTTTCAGATATTCGATCAGAATTATGTGGACTTCCTCACAAGGGTCAAGAACAGAATTGAAAGGTGATTGTATATGTTTTTCTTTTTTCCCCTTTTTCTGTTTGAGTTTGCTTTGTCGTATTCCGCCAGTTTATCAGAGGAAGGAGATGAAAAGCTCAAGTCTACGCATTTGTCATCTATCATCCCTTTTGCCTTGTTATTTAGTTCTCAGAAACCATGTTTCTCATTTTCTGTTGTTTCAGAAGATATAGACTGGTTTTTTTTTTTTCCCATGCACAGAGTAGGAATTGAACTACCAAAGGTTGAAGTTAGATTTGAGCATTTATCTGTTAAGGGAGAAGCACATATAGGGAAGAGGGCAGTTCCCACTTTGCTCAATTCCACCTTGAACACAATTGAGGTAAATTTTACTAACATGAGAAAACATAAATATATATACAAATACCGGGATTTGAACTTTGAATTCAATCTTGTTCTTCCTGTAAATGCATAGGATATACTTGGAATGTTTGGATATGGATTTTCAGAGAAAAAGGTTATCCAGATGCTGCAAGATGCAAATGGAATTATAAGGCCATCAAGGTGGTTAAATTTCAAATTCAACTTGTACTCTATTTCCTTCCATTCTCCAAGTTTTTTAGCGACTGTTTATTCATGTGAATTCAGGTCAACACTGCTTCTAGGCCCTCCATCCTCCGGAAAAACTACACTGCTACGTGCACTTTCTGGGAAACTTCAGCATGATCTAATGGTTTGATTTGCCTTCCTTGAACTCTCTTCTTCACTAATTAAGTTGTACCCTCCAATCTCACATGGTTACTGATGATTGGAGAATATGAATAGGTGACAGGAAAAATCACATACTGTGGCCATGAGTTTTCAGAGTTTGTTCCACAGAGAACTAGTTCTTATATCAGCTCTCAGGACCTTCACCATGCTGAGATGACACTCCGCGAGACATTGGATTTCTCAGCCCGTTGTTTGGGAGTGGGGATCACAAGTGACATGTTTTTGGAGCTATCGAGACGGGAGGAAGAAGCCGGTATCCAACCGGATCCTGTGATCACTGCATTCATGGATTCCACAGCTGATATCAAAAGTCGTTTGATTAGAGAATACATTGTCAAGGTTTGAGTTTCTAATTTATTATGCTTAAGCATACCAAAAACACAACAATCGACAATCCTCACCAATTGTCTTACAAACATCGTATAGGTTCTGAATCTGGAGATATGTGCTGATACTGCAGTTGGTGATGAGATGAGAAGAGGCATGTCTGGTGGAGAAAAGAAGCGTCTAACTACAGGTATGTCTCACTATCCGATTTTTTCGGTTTGATCAAAGCATATTCAGGATTCCTGTATTGAAAAAATGATTGCTCTAATAATATTGTTTTTAATTGATCCGAAAACAGGGGAAATGCTGGTAGGACCAGCAAGAGTGTTCTTCATTGATGAACTATCAACAGGATTGGATAGTTCCACGACATTCCATGTTATAAACTTTCTGAGACAGATGGTTCGTATTATGGATGTGGCTATGGTAGTCTCACTGCTTCAGCCTGCCCCAGAGACATTTGAACTCTTCGATGATATTATACTACTTTCAGAGGGTCAAATCGTGTATCAAGGTCCTCGAGAGAATGTTCTTCAGTTCTTTAAACATGTAGGCTTCAAATGCCCCAAAAGGAAAGGAATAGCGGACTTCCTGCAAGAGGTAACTTCAAGGAAGGACCAAGAGCAATATTGGTGCAGAAGGGACAAACCTTACAGATACATATCAGTATCCAAATTTGTCAGAGCATTCAAATCTTTTCACGTTGGCCAGCAACTCTCGTACGACCTCGGAGTTCCTTTTGATAAATCTAATGTGCATCCCTCTGCTTTGACAAGAGAAAAGTACAGCATCTCTAGCTGGGAACTTTTCAATGCGTGCTTTTCCAGGGAGTTGATGCTGATGAAGCGAAACTCTTTCATTTACATATTCAGAAGTACTCAAATGACACTCATGGCCATGATTGCCTTAACAGCATTCCCCAAGACAGAGATGAAAGCAGGTCAGAGACAAGATGGAGCCAAGTTTTTCGGAGCACTATACTTTGGTCTCATGGGTGTAATGTTTAATGGAATGGTAGAGCTCCCTCTCATGGTCCTCAGGTTACCTGTGTTCTTCAAGCAAAGGGATCTGTTGTTCTACCCTGGTTGGGCTTTTGGCTTCACAAATTGGCTCCTGTGTATTCCCATATCAGTTCTTGAATCAGGAATTTGGGTTTGTTTAACGTATTATACCGTTGGATTTGCGCCATTTTTCTGCAGGTTGGTGTCATCTTTATAACAGACCATTGGTGTTTTAAGGGCATCTTCTCTTAATGAACTTATTCACATCTGCAGGTTCTTGAAACAGTTTCTAGCGTTCTTCAGTGTGCATCAGGCGGCTCTTTCTCTCTTCCGTTTAATGGCGGTAGTTGGAAGAACGCAGGTCATCGCACATACACTTGGTGCTTTTACCCTCTTGATGGTCGTTGTGCTTGGAGGTTTCATAGTCTCCAAAGGTAACAACTTTCTATTCAATATCAGGATTCTGCATATTGGTTTTGAGTTTTGAGTTTGGAGTTCGCTGAAAATTTTTAACTTAGTCCTTTCTTCGGGTTGCAGATGACATTGGACCCGTGATGACGTGGGCCTCCTATATATCGCCATTGATGTACGGGCAAAACGCCATATCTATCAATGAGTTTCTTGATGACAGATGGGGTGTTGTAAGTTCAAAGCATTAGAAATCTCCTTCTTTTAATTGGATCTTCCATATTCTCAATTTGATTTTTTATGAGTTGCATGAGTTTAATCAATAGAGCATGAAACGTCTTTGGAACAGCCTACTGGCAACCCCAGTGAAGCCACAGTTGGGAAGTCTCTTCTAAAGGAAAGAGGTATCTTCACAGAGGAGTACTGGTATTGGATTTGCATCGCAGTGCTTATGGGGTTTTCTCTTCTTTTCAATTTACTCATCATTGTAGCACTTACATTTTGCAATTGTAAGTCACCGTTTTGAAAATGTTCGCCATTGTTGATTCTATGAATACCTTGAGAATTTTGTCATCTGACTTTCTCTGGATTTTGAACATCAGTTCTTGGAAATTCTGGAGCAGCAATCGCTCAAGATGATTCTCAAATTGACAGTAACTCACAGTTGAACCCTAGTTCAAACGGTAAGTAATCTGGAACCTGCACAATCACTCCGTGAGATTTCTACTGAACTAACATTTCGAAATGTTGAAGTGCTGCTACTCATGGTGCTGATCAGGTATTACTTGTGTGTTTATGTTTTAGTGAGCAGGTACTGTGAAGAAAGTACCAAGACACTAGCTAGTTCTGCAAATGATCTGTCCAGAAGAGGAATGGTTTTGCCATTCCAGCCTCTTTCACTGGCTTTCAGCCATGTGAACTACTGTGTTGATGTAGCTAGAGTAGGTCATACACATTGAAGATAATATGTTTCAGATTGTCTGTTTCTGTTTTAACAGCATGTAATTTCTCAGGAGATGAAGAATCGAGGAATGAAGAAGAGCCGGTTACAGCTTCTTCACGACGTGAGCGGTGCATTTAGACCCGGTATTTTGACAGCTTTAGTTGGGGTAAGTGGTGCAGGAAAGACCACTTTGATGGATGTGTTGGCAGGAAGGAAAAATTCTGGGTACATGGAGGGAAGTATCAGCATCTCTGGTTACCCAAAGAATCAAGCTACATTTGTGCGCGTCTGCAGCTATTGCGAACAGAATGATATTCATTCACCATATGTGACTGTTTATGAGTCTATTCTGTACTCCGCTTGGCTCCGGCTTGGCACCAATGTCGATAAGGAAACACGAAAGGCACGATACAACACTACCTTTCTCTTCTTCCTTTTCAGACTATCTTTTTTTCAACCTTAAACATGTGACCTCCTTGTTTTGACTATGACTTTATTGCCTGTTTTAGATGTTTGTTCAAGAAGTAATGGAATTGGTTGAGCTTGTGCCCTTGAGGAACTCTTTAGTAGGAATTCCAGGAGTTGATGGTCTTTCAACCGAGCAGAGAAAGAGGCTGACAATCGCAGTAGAATTGGTGGCTAATCCATCCATCATCTTCATGGATGAACCTACATCAGGCCTTGATGCTAGAGCAGCTGCAGTTGTTATGCGCACTATAAGAAATACAGTGGATACAGGAAGAACTGTTGTCTGCACAATACACCAACCGAGCATTGACATATTCGAAGCCTTCGATGAGGTGCTTTTCACTTTCGATTCAATCTACACTTTCCTCCATGTATGGTTCTATATCTTCCCAAGTGAAATCCACCTCAGTTTGAAATGTCTTGCAGCTCCTGTTGATGAAAAAAGGAGGAAGACTGATATATGCTGGACCTCTCGGTCAACATTCCTGCAAGCTTATTGATTATTTTCAGGCAAGTCTATCTAATATCAATCATTGTTGTGGCTGATCAAATGAACCAAGTGCATCTGTTGAGACATTTATTTTCTGGAATTCTTTCTTCCAGTCTATTTCGGGAATACCACAAATGAAAGAGGGCCATAACCCTGCTACATGGATGTTGGAGATCAGTTCTCCTATGGTAGAAGCTCAACTTGATATCGACTTCACAGAGATATATGTCCACTCTGATCTCTACAGGTAAGTAAGAAACAATAGAGTTTAATATTCTCCGTTCATTCTGAACGTGTAGAATGATGGTTCCTTCTTGTTGCTCCTATCCATCGCAGACGCAATGAACAGCTTATCAAAGAGCTAAGCATTCCCCAACCGGGTTCTGAGGACCTTCATTTCCCTTCACAGTATTCCCAAAGTTTCATAAATCAGTGCAAGGCTTGTTTCTGGAAACAACACTGGTCGTACTGGAGGAACTCACAGTACAATGCCGTTCGATTCTTCACGGCAATTCTCATTGGTATATTGTTCGGTCTTGTCTTCTGGAACAAAGCGTCCCAAGTGTATGTCCCAATTTCTTCACCCTAAACTGCATTTTCCGTTTTGTCTTCCAAGTCATTTGGAAAGGTAGAAACAAAGATTTTTAGCATTCAGTTACTTAGAGATGAGTTCAGCATTTGAAATATATATTGTTGATAGGAACAATCAACAAGATCTTGTTAATCTTTTGGGAGCAGCCTATGCTTCTATACTTTTGGTTGGAGCTCTGAATGCAGAAACCGTGCAGCCTGTTGTTGTCATAGAAAGAACTGTCTTCTACCGTGAAAGATCAGCAGGCATGTACTCAGCATTCCCATATGCATTTGCTCAGGTAACGGATTGGAAGTCTTCATGTAACTTTTCCCTTAAGAGTTCCTATACCTATTCTGCTTCCTGTTCTTGACACACGAGTCCCGGATCCAGGTAGCTATAGAAACAATTTATGTTGCAATCCAGTCCCTGGTTTATGCTCTTCCTTTGTACTCCATGATGGGGTTCACCTGGAGGGTGGACAAGCTATGCTACTTTTACTACTTCATTTTCATATGCTTCACATACTTCTCATTGTTCGGGATGATGGCCGTTTCCCTAACTCCTGGCCTTCAACTTGCTGCCATTGTTATGGCTTTCTTCACAAGTATATGGAACTTGTTCTGCGGCTTCGTCATCCCCAATCCTGTATGTAATTTCTGAAAAGCCTATCAGATGGTTCCTAACATTCCATTTTCTATTCTGATGGAGACTTTCTATTGTCTGCAATTTCTGACACTTGACATCTAAATACTGCAGCTAATACCAAAGTGGTGGAGGTGGTTTTACTGGTCTAATCCAGTTGCTTGGACTATTTATGGCATTGTAACTTCTCAGGTTGGTGACAGTAAGACTATTCTCCAAATCCCTGGATCAGAACCAAGGGCCACTGACCTATTCCTGAAAGACTACTTTGGCTATGATCATGACTTTCTTTTTACTGTAGTCCTTGCCAATGTAGGTTGGGTCATCCTCTTCTTCTTTGTTTTTGCCTTTGGCATCAAGTTCCTCAATTTCCAAAAGAGATGAGGAACATTCATAGTGTTGATGAATTACAAAAAAAACTATAAGTGATATATAGATATTAAAGCTAGAATATTGAAACCCGTATAATATAAACATGTTATTACATTTTCCATAAACAATTGTTGATAAATTTGAGAATAAAAAGAGAAAAATTTGTTACTTCATAATCATTTTTGCTTCATATGGCCAATGAAATTAATTATTCAAACAAATAAATAATCTCTATATATTATGAATTTTATTGTACTCTAATGTTTATATTTCATAATCTTGTAATATATACTAATTTAGGAACTATAATTTAATTTGTATACAAAATTTTTTATTTATATAAATCTTCACTAGCTAATTCTTTGTTTTAATCTTCCTCTTTTTAAAAGGTAAGTTTTTTTAGATAGGACAATGATAATATTATTTTATTGCTAATATTATTTTACTCTCTGGATAAATTCACTTATTTTAAACAATTTTCTGATCATTTTTTAACAATATAGAATAATTCGATTAGCCAGAGATCATTTTGAATTGAAACAAAACAAAAATATTATCTAAAATCAAGACAAACTTATTGATTTCTTAATTTTCGTAAAGAAAGAGATTAAGATATTACAATATTAATCGAAATTTTACTAATAAAAAATTAATAGTCGTTATTTTAATAATTTTTATAGTTATCATGATTCATATTTATTAAAACATATACCAAAAAATTATAAAAATAATTTAATTAATATGAGTCATGATAATCATAAAAATCTTTAAAATAAAAATAAATAAGAATGTTCCAATGGCAATTTTTTATGATGTAATAAATACTTTTGTTTTTACACTTAGAATTAATTAAAAAAACTCAAAATTTGCTCAATTTTGCAATTATAGTTCAACTTTAAAAAATGATAATTAAATACTCAAACTTTCAATTTTTTCAATTCTATCCCGACATTAGTGCCTTTGTTAATTTTGCTGACACAACTTGTCATGTGTTTCAAAAATCCTAAACACTTATACACATCAAACCTAATTAAACTAACTAATTTAACTAAACTACTTCATTTAACTAAACTAGCTAATTAAACATAAATAAACTACGTCGTTTTGAGACTGAAATCCTTAAATCAAAGAATATTGGTATTGGGTGTTGGCTTAAATCTCATATTGGTAAATCCTTAAATCAAAGAATATTGGTATTGGGTATTGGCTTAAATCTCATATTGGTAAAAAGAGAACATAATAGCCTCCATTAAGGCTATATAAGGAGGCATATGTTTAAGGTTTTACACATCCTAAAATTCCTTTCCCATAAGCTTGTGTATAATTCTTGGTGTGGATTGTGAGATCTTTCTCTTATAATATTTGTATTCTATAGTAGAAAGTTTTCTATTCTTACCTGTGGTTTTTCTCCATATTTGTTAAGAGTTTTTAATGTTAAATCTTGTGTGTCCCTTTTATCTCAATTTCTTTGTTATTGGTGTGTTTGCTATATCCGATGGAATTCATCTCCTATTAGTGGTATCAGAGTCCAAGGGTTGCTCAAGTATGCTCTATAGTTGCAGCATAGTATGATCTTCCACATCAAAGTGGGTTAATGGTGGTCCTATTGTCGAGTTCTTGTTGTCATTTTTGGGGCATTTTTTGCTGACATTTGAGGGGATTGAGTGCATGTCTAGGAAAGCTTTATCTAAGGAGACCGGATTTTAAGTAAGATCATTTGTAACTACTCCAACCTTTTTTGGGAACTTTCCTGGTATACTACAATCTTATTACATACTAAGTGGAGGCAACTCGAGGCGAATTCCTTTTTTTAATGTGAGAGAGTGGGAGTCAATTCTTGTGATTGAAGCAATGTCGACCAAATTTGATATTACCAAGTTTGATGGAATAAAGTTCTTGTTATGGAAATTGAAAATGAAGGCAGTATTAGTAAAAGATAACTACTTAGAGGCCATCAGTTCTGGGCCAGCATATTTCACAAATGACATCAAATGGAAACAAATAGAGGCCTTGACCATGTCAGATTTGCATATTGGTCTATTAGATGATATCTTGCAAGATGTAGAGGAAAAGAAAATAACCGAGGAGATATGGGATCATCTCACAAAGTTATCAATGACGAGAGGATAGTCAATGGAGCGTGATTCTACTGGAAGCCACAATCAAGGAAGGTCAAAATCCAAAAGTAAGAAAAATCTTAAGTGTTACAAATGTGGCAAAAGAGGACATTTTAAAAGTGAATGTCTATTCAAGAAATATGGAGACAAGGCGTCTGAAGCATCAACTTCTTAGGGATGTGTTGTCAATGGAGAAATCTTATACAGTGAAGTAGCAACGGTGTTCAAAGTCATAATCGAGCTCACTGATGATTGGATAATAGATTCAGAAGTAACGTGGCATATGACTCCTTGTAGAGATTAGTTTCATAGTTATAAATATATCTCTGCAGGATCTATGTACATAGGGAATGATCATGTTTTGGAGATTACTGGGATTGACACCATCAATTTGAAGATGTATGATGATACAGTTCACACTATTCAAAATGTGTGACATGTGAAGGGCTTGAAGAAGAATTTATTGTCTTTAGGACAATTGGATGAAATTGGATGTAAGACCTCCATTCAAAATGGATTCATGAAAATGATTAAAGGAGCGTTTATAGTAATGAAGGCGGAAAGGATAATTGCAAACTTATATAAGCTTATAGGAGAGACATATATGGAACCAAAAGCATCGGTTGCATCAATTAGTGTTTGCATAAAATGAAACAAAATTGTGGCACCGTAAACTTAGCAACATGTCAAAATAAGGATTGAAGATTCTTGCTGAGCAGAAATTACTCCCTGGTCTCACGAAGGTAACACTACCCTTCTGTGAGCACTGCGTTATAAGTAAGCAGCATAGACTGAAATTTAATGCATCGAATTTTAGAGGTAAAGATAATTTCTAGAATTGATTCATTCTGATGTGTGGCAAGCACCGGTTATGTCTTTGGGTGGAGCAAGGCACTTTGTGACCTTTATTGATGATTACTCCAGAAAATGTTGGGTGTATCATATCAAGAGAAAGGGAGATGTATTTCCAACCTTCACAACATTTAAAGCACAAATTGAGTTAGAGATGGAGAAGAAAATCAAGTGCCTCAGGACTGATAATGGTAGAGAATATACTGGTGATGAGTTCATTGATTTTTGTAATTGAGAAAGCATCAAACGTCAATTCATGGTGCCTCAGACTCCTCAACAAAATGGAGTGGCAGAGTGAATGAATAGAACTCTGATTGAAAGAACTAGAGTCATGTTGAGAACTACAAGTATGGCAAAGTCTTTCTGGGCAGAAGCAGTAAAGACCCCTATTATGTGATTAATCGATCACCAAAAAAATCGATTGATTTGAAGATATCGATTGAGATGTGAATCGGTCAACCAACAGACTATTCTCAGTTACACACATTTGGAAGTCCTGTGTTCATGATGTATAATACCCAAAGATATCAAAAAAATTAGATCTATAATTCAGAAATTGTAGATTTATGGGGTATGTTGATGGAGTCAAAGGGTATCGACTGTGGAATCCCGCTTCCCACAAGCTCATTATTAGTAGAGATGTCATATTTGTAGAAGATAAACTGCAAGAGAAAGATCAAAATAGCATATCTTAAGAAACTTCTGAAGTTGTAAAGATTCAAGAGGAAAGGAAAACTGAACAAAAAGATTCTACTGAAGCTATATCAAATCACGAGGAGTAAGAACCATTGAATTTGAAAATACAGAAGTTCAATGGTCAACCCGTGAAAGAAAAATCCCAACCTGACAGACTGATTATATTATGGAGGGCGATGTTGTATATTGTTTCCTAACAG
The DNA here is from genome assembly GCA_024752395.1 of Erythroxylum havanense. Classification (NCBI taxonomy): domain Eukaryota; kingdom Viridiplantae; phylum Streptophyta; class Magnoliopsida; order Malpighiales; family Erythroxylaceae; genus Erythroxylum; species Erythroxylum havanense. Next base: position 3,910,090 of record JANTNU010000234.1, read on the forward strand.
AAGATGGGGAACCATCAACATTCAAAGAAGCAACAAATAGCTTAGATGCATCACTTTGGATGGCAACAATGCAGGAAGAATTAGAAGCTCTTCGTAAGAATAAGACATGGAAGCTTATGCCACTACCACAAGGGAGAAAGTCCATTAGTAAAAAATAGGTGTACAAGATCAAATGTAACAGTGATGATCAGGTCGAACGGCACCATGTAAGGTTGGTGGTCAAAAGATATGCTCAGAAAAAAAAGGTATCGACTTTATTGAAAATTTTCACCTGTAGTTCGTCTCAGTACAATTAGGGTTGTCCTAGCTATGTATGCTCCATTTGATCTATATTTAAAGCAGTTAGATGTAAAGATTATATTTCTTTATAGAGACCTTGAAGAAGAAAGTTACATATATCAACCAGTAGGTTTCGAAGAATCAGGGAAAGAGAACTTGGTTTGTAGGGTGAACAAATCTTTGTACGGTTTAAAACAGGCGCCAAGATGTTGGTACAAAAGAATTGATTCCTTTATAATAAGTCATGGATTCAACAAATTTAGTGTAGACCCTTGTGCATATTTCAAGAGATTTGATAATAATGATTTCATTGTATTATTGTTACATGTTGACGACATGTTGGTTACAAGCCCTAACAAAGAACTCAAAAAGGCTCCTACACGGGACAAGGTTCCCAAACAGGAACTGAGTTCTACCCACGTCGTGAAGGCTCAGTTAGTTAGGGAGTTTGAAATGAAAGATTGATGACCAGTAAACAAGATTTATGACAGAAATAACAGGAAGATTTGGCTTTCTCAGAAGAACTACTTAAAGAAAATCTTTTGACATTTCAATATGCAAGATTGTAAATTAATCTCTACCCCTCTTCTTGTTAATTTTAAGTTATCCTCAAATAAAAATCCTAGCAGTGAAGCAGAGAGGAAGGAGATGTCTTGAGTATCGTATGCATCAGTCGTGAGAAGTTTAATATTTTCTATGATTTGCACAGGACCAGACATTGTACATGCAGTTGGAGTGGTTAGTCGTTTCATGGCGAATCCTAGTCGAAAACACTAGTGGGCTATAAAAAGGATGCTAAGATATATTAAAGGGACCTCAAATGTTGCTCTATGTTATGAAGGATATGAATTGATTGTCAAAGGATATGTTAATTCTGATTTTGCAGGCAATCTTGATAAAAGAAAATCTACTATATACAATGTGTTTACTATTGCAGGAGGAGTTGTGAGTTGAGTGTCTAAACTATAGACAGTTGTAGCATTATCTACAACAAAGGCTGAGTATATGGCAGCTATATAAGCTTGCGAGGAATGGATTTGTATAAAAAGGTTTTTGGAGGAACTTGGGCACCGACAAGAGAAAATCCCTTTATATTGTGATAGTTCGAGTACTTTGTATATTGCAAAGAATCCAACTTTTCATTCCAGAACTAAACACATAGGAGTTCAATGTTACTTTGTTTATAAAGTGGTGGAAGATGGAAGTGTGGACATGTAGAAAATTCATACAAAAGAGAACCTAGCAGATGCACTAACAAAGCTAATCAACACTAATAAATTCATATAGTGTAGATCCTTGTATGGCTTGGCAGAAACATAGACTGTAGAGAAATGGCAAGATAGAAATAACAATATAAAGATTGATTGGTTCTCAATCAAATCTCCAAGTGAGACATGGTTGGCTTAAATCTCATGTTGGTAAAGAAGGAACATAATAGCTGTTGGAAAAATCGGGTAATTTTCCCTCTAAGGTAAACAACTAGTGAAGTGAACCGATTCGGTAATACCCAAGAAAGACCGCCAAACGGACTTCTAAGACAGTATTACCATTCCACGTAAGATCCCAGGAAAAGGCGGAGGGGGCAAACGATCCCATTTAAAACCCGGCCTCCTAGATAGAAATTACGTGCACGGTGTATTTATCACAACCTAAATCTGTGTACACACACAAATAGTAAATACACCCAAATAAATTGAACACAACACTACAAATATACCCGAAAAATAATATTGAATACTATAAATGCGAAATAAATAAAAGGGATAAGGAAAGAACACACCCGAAAATTGATAATGGAGTTCGGCCAATTTTTCATACTTCTCCGAGCACCACTTAGGCAGCCTGCTCTTATTAAGAAGTGAATACTAAATTTGATATGTATACAAATTTTGAGTATTTATCAAATTTTGTGGGATGGTTTGGATTAAGAGGGGGAGGAGTTATTTTATAACTTCAAAATGCAAACATCATTCATCCTCCCAATCAAACAAAACAGCCTTTGTAGTGCTTCCAATTTGTGCCCTCAGGCGCCAACTCAAATGTGCAGGATATTGAGCAAGTCTAAACAATGTTCAAACTTGGCTCTTGTAACTACCTTGGTCAGCATATCTGCATGATTCTCTATAGTTTGAATCTTCTGAATAAGTATCTCCTCTTCTTCTAGAATTTCCCGCACAAAGTGATAGCAAACATCAATGTGCTTCGTCCTTACATGAAAGACTTGATTCTTTGCTAAATGAATAGCACTCTAACTGTCAGAATATACCTCAAATTGTTTCTGACCAACTCCCAAGTCTTTAAGCAACCCATGAAGCCAAATTGCCTCCTTCACAGCCTCTGTAATTGCCATATACTCTACCTCTGTTGTAGACAAAGCCACCGTTGACTGCAAAGTAGACTTTCAACTAACTGGCGCCTTAGCATAAGTGAATAAGTAGCCAGTTGTAGACCGTCGCTTATCTAAGTCACCTGCATAGTCAGAATCGCAATATCCAACTACACGTTGACCAAGTAATTCATTATGCTCAAATGCTAAACCAACATCTACAGTATCTAAGATATACCGTAGAATCCATTTCACAGCTTGCCAATGAACTTTACCCGGATCATGCATGTACCTACTTATAACACTAACTGCTTGTGAAATAACAAGTCTCGTACACACCATTGCATACATCAAGCTTCCAACTGCATTAGCATATGGGACTTTTGCCATGTATTCACATTCTTCATCTGTCTTTGGAGATAATTTGTTGCTAAGCTTCAAATGAGGAGCAAGCGAAGTACTTACAGGTTTTATAGCTTTATTCATACCAAAACGCTGTAGTACTTTCTTCAAATATTGTTTTTGAGTCAGCCAAAGCTTTTCTCCCTGTCTATCCCTGCTTATCTCCATGCCAAGAATCTTTTTGGTTTCTCCAAAATCCTTCATCTCGAACTCTTCATTCAACTGAGCCTTCATTTTGTTAATTTCATCTTGGCTCTTAGATGCTATTAACATATCATCAACATATAAGAGTAAGTAGATGTACGACCCATCTGGAAGTCTGTGCAAATACACACAGTGATGGTATTTGCTTCTTTTATACTTCTGGCCCTTCATAAACTTGTCAAATCGTTTGTACCATTGTCTTAGTGATTGCTTCAATCCATACAACGATTTGTTCAATTTGCAAACCCAGTTTTCTTTACCAGCAACCTTATATCCATCTGGATGAGACACATAGATTTCCTCCTTCAAATCACCGTGTAGGAACGCGGTTTTTACATCAAGTTGAGCTAGCTCCAAATTCAATTGCACTACCAAGGTCAATAAAATTCTAATGGAAGAATGTTTAACAACCGGAGAAAATAACTCATTATAATCAATTCCTTCCTTCTGAGCGTAGCCTTTAGCTATCAATCTTGCCTTACAGCGAATATCATCTTTGTTAGGAAATCCTTCTTTTTTTGCAAATATCCATATGCATCCAATTGCCTTCTTTCCTTTCGGTAGTTGTGTCAGCTTCCATATCTTGTTCTTCTCAAGAGATTGCATTTCCTCTTCCATTGCACCTGTCCATTTGCCATTTTCTAAACTTTGGATTGCTTCTAGGAAGGTAAATGGAACATCATCAACAACTGGAAGTGCATAAGCTACCATGTCAGTAAAACGAGCAGGTTTTTAAATTTCTCGTCTCTTCCTTCTAGCAGCTATTGACTCTGATTGCTGTGGAGGTTCTTAGGTCGGAACCTCTTTCTCATCTGACTCTTCTTCTGCCATAGGAGAGTCACTAGTAGTGCTTTTTACTGGGATCACCACTGTTTGTTCAAACTCCACTTGCTTCGGCATACACTCCACCTGCTGTGAAGTACCATCAGCTCCTTCTAGAGTTACCTTATTTAACATGGCAGATTCATCAAACGTAACATCCCTGCTGACAATTGTCTTTTTTGACTCTAGACACCATAAACGGTATCCTTTAAATCCAGCGTTAAAGCCCATAAATAGAGCCTTTTTTTCTTGTGGGTCTAACTTTGATTCATTCACATGATAATATGAAGTAGAACCAAAAATATGCAAAGAATCGTAATCTGTTGCAGGTTTCCCAGACCATACCTCTAAAGGAGTCTTGCCACCAATT
>JANTNU010000234.1:4028115-4038993 GCA_024752395.1 Erythroxylum havanense
TCCCAATCCCAATCCCAAACCCAAAACCAACAAGAAGAAGAGCAGCAAGAAGAAGAAGAAGAACAAGAGCAAGACTTCTCTTCCTCGGACTCCGACTCCGACTCCGATTATGACTACGAAGACTACGACTACACTCCCCCTCCCAACGCAGAAGGCGACGTCGTCCTCCCCTACGTCCGACCCGGAGAAGAGCCACCGGAATGGGACAACACTCCCGAGAGGAACATAGCGCGCTTCAAGCAAATCCTGGAAAGCAAGGGCATGAAGGAGATGCAAGAGGAAGAGGAACGAAACTATGTTGCTCACGAGGACCTCTATGACTTCCCCAAGGATAGAGAGAACTGGAAAGAGGAAGACTTGAAAGAGCTTTGGATGGATGCCCCTCTTGAGATGAAGAAGCCCGGCTGGGACCCTGTTTGGGCCGACGCCGAAGACTGGGAGGTTGTCAGACAGGAGATTAAGGCCGGACGGAAACCGCCCATTGCGCCCTTCTATGTGCCCTACCGGAAGCCTTATCCGGCGATTCCTGATAATCATTATGATATATCGAATCCCAAGGCGGTTATTGAGGAGTTAGATCGTATTGAGGAGTTTCTCACTTGGGTTAGCTACATTTTTCCTGATGGAAGCACGTATGGGGTTTGAATTTATGTTTCTTATGATCGCATTTTGCCCCTGATTTTGTTAATTATGCATTATGCATGTGGTTAGGTATGAAGGCACTGTTTGGGATGACTTGGCTCATGGGAAGGGTGTTTATGTTGCTGAACAAGGACTTGTCAGGTTTTTTTTTGTTTCCTTTCCTTTCTTTTCGAGGGAAGTCTCTTAATTTCTTTAGTGGGAAAGAAAGTGTTATTTGTTATTTGCTTTAGATATGAAGGTGAATGGCTTCAGAACAACATGGAGGGCCATGGAGTTGTTGAAGTTGATATCCCAGATATAGAACCTGTGCCTGGTTCCAAGTATGTTGCGCATTTCCTTCTTTTGCTTTTTTTTGGGGACGAATATATCACAATTCACAACCAGCATTAAAATGTGCCTGTTAATTAATGTATGATAACTACAAACCTTACATTTCAAGCAACTTTTCAGGCTTGAAGCAAAGATGCGTGCTGAGGGAAAAATAATAAAAAGAGATTTCATGTCTAAAGAAGATCGAGAGTGGCTAGAGATGGATATTGAAGATACCATGGAGTTGGTTGGAGGGCAGTATGAAGTACCCTTTTACGAGAATGATGAGTGGATTAAACACTTCGGAAGGAAACCGTAGGTTTTTTTTTTCCCTTTTCTTTTTTCAATGTCCATCCATCCTCCATCTCAAAGTTTACATATGAACTCTATTGTTATACATTTTAAGTGTACATAGCTCAATCTAAATACCATGTGTTGTGTTGAAATCTGAATTCATCTGCTTATAAGGTCCATGATTAGGTTCCTGCTATCCAATCGTGTTGATGCTCAATTGGAAGTTGTTCTTAATTTGATGAATGGTCAAAGTGCTTTAACCTTTTCTTTGTGGTTGGAAGTCAGGGCTAGAATATAAAAGCCGAAAGGAAAGGGAAGAGTTGAGCTGAACTCACTACAAGCATTTGATCCATAGTGTATTTTTTACTTTGGCAAGTCCTTCCTAGGCTGTACACTAACTGATGATCAGCAGTTTATGAATCTGGTTTATACAGCCAGAGAAACACAAAATCAATCTGTTTAGAGCCATGGAGAAACAGTTAATCTCTTGCATATGGTCTGCATAATTGAGAAAATTGATACTTGGAAGGACTAATCATATCCCAAACCACTCTCCATTTTCTCAATTTGTCATTTGCTTGACAGCATTGACCGTGGACAGGAAAACCAAGCTACATATATATCTTTATATAGATGACAATGTTCTTCAACTCAATAAATTATCTGGCCTAAAGGAATATTCTGCTAGTTCATGCTTTATTAAAAGAAAAGACATGATTCTGCAGTTTGTGCTGTCTATTACATTTTGATATTTTAGGTGGGGGTATGTTTCAGACTTTTAATTAATTGTCATGGTGTTTCCTTGCCAGGGAGAAAGGTCGATATCGTTATGCTGGCCAATGGAAGCATGGCAGGATGCATGGCTGTGGTGTTTATGAAGTGAATGAAGTTCCCCTATATGTAAGTCCATGAGATATAGACAATATGTGAGGGCTTCTTTTGTTATTGAAAGAGTCGTCTTGTTAAAAGATGTGCAAGAAAATGAGATTCAAATTATTAATAAGACAGACTTAGAATTGCATTCAGGATCGAATTACTTTTATGTCTCACTTAACGAAGGACCCGTTCCTCTCCCCACCATTCTGCCTACTTCATTCTCCGTCACCCAGTATCTGAACTTGAAATGATTAAAACTATTCCATATAATTGATTGAGCAATTAATCTTGTACTGCAATTTTTGTGGCAATCTAGTTGGAATGTTAGCATTTAAATGCCTGGTTGCTTGTTTGTATCTTTTAACATTAATGAGAAATTTATGCTCTATGACTGTTATTTAATGCATTTTAGAGGTACTTGTTACTAAGATGCCCTTATGAGGACATCTTATGGTGTGACCATAGTCTGTTATTTCTTTTTGTATAGCGACTAATTCTGATGTGGGTACAGGGTAGATTCTACTTTGGGGAGTTTGTGGAAGAGGCTACTGATTGTGATGAAAACATTTCAGCGGTATTCTGTGGACTTCTCTTTCCATCATGAAATGAAAATTTTAAATCTCTGACAGTTTGATCTTTCAGGCACATGCAGGAATAGCAGAAGTAGCTGCTGCTAAGGCTCGAATGTTTGTCAACAAGCCGGATGGAAGTATGTCTCTATGGCTCTATTCCTTTTTTCTCGATGTTTTAAGACCAATGTTGAGCTAGAAATCCTGCATTGCTTTAGGCATTTGAAAGCTGAACCTTCATGATTTTCATTCTGATGCTTGAAAATTAATAACAGGAAAAGATATGATGTTAGATGTTGTAGATTTGACTATTTTATGGGCATAATATTCAACAAACTTGCAGCAGTATCTATTTGATGGGCCAAGTTATAGCTCAACTTACACATCGCAAATTTAAACTCAACCAGAACTTGAAATGTTCGAACACACCCAGGTGACATAACTTGAATTAAAGACGAGTTAAATTTAATACAACTGTAATCTTTTAATATAGTAAATATTGTTTTGTAATTTGGCTTGAGGTATTGACCTAGACAAAACAGTGGGTCAAGGGTCAGAATTTGAACTGTTTTCAACATGAACTTTATCTAAAATGCCAGAGAATACAAAATATTGGGAGTGTACTACAAGTGAAAGGATTTATTCAAAATAATGCTTTGTTGAATTGGTAAATGCACAAAGGTATGGTGGGAGGTTGGAGGGTCAAGCCTCAAACCCCACATAGTCCCAACAAACTTTTAATTGAAGTTTAGACTATTGACCAAATCAATATCAAACTAGTTTATCTGGCTCAATCAAGAAAATGGAATATTAACCAACTGGGTATTTGCCACTTAGGTCTTGGGTGTGAAATGGAGTGTGTTGTCTGTTCACTGATTATTCTGACGATAAAAAGTGACATCTGCTATTATTACCCAATAAGTGATCATATTTGAGACTCCCATGGCATCTTTCTATTATAATCATGATTGCCTTGCTACAGTGGTCAGGGAACAGAGGGGTCCATACAGTGATCCTCAACATCCATATTTCTATGAGGAAGAAGATGTGTGGATGGCTCCAGGCTTCATTAACCAGTTTTATGAAGTAAGTACATTCATTCTTTTATGACTTTAAGGAGTATGAGAGACAAAAATGATGGTCTGGCAGGTCCCTGATTATTGGAAAAGATATGTGCAAGAGGTGGATCAGGAAAGAGAAATGTGGTTGAACTCCTTCTATAAGGCTCCCCTGAGGTTACCTATGCCTGCTGAGCTTGAATATTGGTGGGAGAACGGTATTGCCTCTTTCCTCTTATCATCAACTCTCTCCTATTCCCAAAAAGAACTTTGAATGAGGCCATTATATCTCCCTTTTACCAGATTATAAGTATTTTACTGTGTCTTTTGTTCCTTGGACCAAATCATATCTTGTATGACAAAAATATAGCACAAAATAAGTTGCAGGAATTTGGATTATAATCGGAAAAGGAATTCTTGGTTTCCTATGATGAGAAATTGTTTCAAACTATTTTTTTATGATGATCTTCATGTTCTCTGCTTCAATCATTTAACTTGGCTTTTAAGTGGCCAAAGTCAATTTCCTGAATGGACTGTGGGTGGTGATTTCAGTGTCACGAATACCAGAGTATATTCAATTGACAAGGCAGGCCTTTTTACAGCTTTGTCTTGAGAAGGCAAATATTGTATGCCCCTTGGCTTGCAAATTTCTTTGAGATACGTGATAAGCTGATATGTGTCGATCAAAAGAAAATAAAGAATTTTTACGTGCTAAATTACTTAGTACGTTCTTAATATTTTCATTTCCATGAACTATCATCGACTGATATTGTAAGATTCTAGTTCTTCTTACTTTTGTTTTGACCATTGTTAATCTGGTCAATGTAAAAAAAAAAGTGTGAAGATAGAATATAAACGTGAAGATAGACTATAAAGCATCCACTTCACTGAACTTCTATCTACTTCATGGAGGATGCATTCCCTTATTCCAGTGAATTGAGATCCTTTTGTCAGGTCTGCAAAGGCGGTCTCTTTTGAACAATTATGATAGTTTAATGCTTGCTTTTCTTTTTGCTTGTTCGCTTTTGTTTGACCCCTTGATTTCTACTGTCAACCAGAAAACTAAATCAGTTTCCTTGTTTTTTTTTTCTTTCTTTTTCCTTTTTATAATTTAAACCTCAAATTTTCTACCATTTCACTTGTTTTACCTTTTAATTGCATTTGGCCAGAGGAGGAGCCTGAGTTCGTAGTTCTTAACAAAGAACCAGAACCTGATCCTAAAGATCCATCGAAACTTATATGCACTGAAAATCCACTCATTCTACACACAAAAAGTGGGCTGTTAATAAATTATATTGAGGATGAGGAACATGGGGTTCGTTTATTTTGGCAGCCACCATTGAAAGAGGGGGAAGAGATAGATCCTAGTAAAGTTAAGTTCCTACCACTTGGTTTTGATGAGTTCTACGGAAAAAAGGAGGCGGTGAAGAAGGAAAGCTTATTGGAGCGCATTCTAAAAGCAATTGAAAATGCATGTGTGTCAACACTGGAAAAACTAGATAAATGGGTTGAAGAGAAGAAAAAGATTAGTGAGATGAAGATAAAGCTGCTTGAGCAGGAGCTTGAGTTGGTAGAGGCTGAAATTTGTCTGGAAGAGGAAATTGAGGACATGGAAGAAGAATTGAAAATGAGGGAGAAGGAAGAGGGGGAAGAGGAGGAAAAGGATGGAAATGCTCTGCTGGACCAAGAGAAAATAGCTGCATCATCCAACAAAGATGAGAAATCTTTGGCCGAAGAGGAAGGTGAGGAAGAAGAGGAAGAGGAAGAGGAGGATGATGTTGCGCCATCAAGTTTTGGGTCTGTTAACCAAGATAAGGGCCCAACAAAGGAGGAACAGAATGGAAACAAGCCTGGGGATTCTTCATTTGCTGCAACTTCATTATCATTTGCTTCATGTAGACTTCTCTCAGCCGTAAGTTTCACAATTCTGTGTTTCTTTTTCATGTATTGCCCTTGCATGATTAAAATTCAATGTAATATTACACGATTGTTTATTATCTTTGCAACTAACATATTTCTCCATTCGCAGTTTTCTTAAGCTTGGTACAAGCCTCTGATTTGCAGATAGTTTTTTTTTTCTTTTTACTTTATAATTCAGCATCAGCATTGATCTCAAATTCCAATGTGAGCGTTGGATGTTCAACTAGTTGATGAATTCTACAATGACTGACCGTTTCAGTTTGTTTAGTTTATTGTTTGGTTCTAATTGAATTGATCTACTTTCACTAGCTGAGACTTGATTAAATTGTTATATAATTACTATTCTCATCCTTTTGCATTGCTTATTGGATACTAACTACATGTACTTTCTCTGGACCAACTTTTAGATACCATCAAGGCTTCAACAATCAATTTTGGCATGGAAGGAGAACCAATTGCCAAAGAAACCAACTCATTCTTTGGATTTGGAGGGCCCTTGCAGCGTCTCTATGACTAAATCAGTCAATTTTCGGCCAATTTATGGTCAAAAAGGACGTTTGAGAGCTTCCTTTGGGGAAAATGAAAGGCTTGGGGCCAGAAGCCATTCCTCTAGGAAAACGTCTCAATTGCATTCCTTATCTCGTACTGTATGTCGATCGGCTTCTGTGAAACCCAATCAAAGACTAATAAGGCCTAGAACCCCAAGCCAGACTTGGCTGCATGCAGCACCAGAGAGAGATTCAGACAATGTATTGTCATTGCATTCACAGTTGTCTATTTTTGAGTCATATTCTTGTTCTGTTTCGAGTGAGCCTGTTTCACTGTAAGATATTGTGGGAGTCGTGCCAGTTCTGCAAAGGCCAAAGCTTGTTGTTGCTACAAAAGACAACTACTGTATCAGGTTTGCCTCCCTGCGCATTGGCTGCTTTGTTTACCATGATTAAAGCCACATTATTTCTTTTTTCACCTGAAAGAACAGGGAATAGAGATGGTTGTTTCTTCCAAAGAACACAGTTGACATACAGCTCTGAAACCACTTTTTGCATAAAGGGCTATGTGTTTTAGGCTCAACAAATATACCATATTGAACCTACCAGGCTAGCTAGTTAGGTTGTCGGGTTTTAGTATTTAGATATTATGATATGTGTCATGGGTAGTATTTTTGGACACGATTGCTGAAGCTTTCCAAGCTTCATCAAGACGTTATTTATATTTATTCAACATACAAATGTTTAGTACAATTTAAACAAATGAAATAAATTCAAAAAACACTATATAATTGCCTAAGAACTCTTTATTTAAAGTTTTTAATAAGAATTTTCTTTAACTATTTTCAAAGCTTAGGTTTAACCAACTATTAACATACTTTTTTTTATTAAACATAAAGTAAGGGATTGTATCAAAAATACTCTTTATTAGATAAGGATAAAGTTACTTACTATTGTACTCTTAAACTCATGCTTTAGCGAGATTTTTACTAAGTGTTGTTATTGTTGTAATACGTTGGTAAGAAATTATCACATCTTTTATAAGTTCGTTCTGGCCCCTCCTTAGAGTTGAGTCTGACTTCGTTCCTGTTCGTGTCAAGCATCATTGAAATAATTTGAGGACACTCTTTCGTTAGCATTTTCTAAGAAATTATTGCCGGAGTGCGCACATTATTTCATGTATGCTCAAACTTATCGCGACTTAGTGACACTAATCTTGCATTGAATCTTATCCTTTATTGAAGATTTTTGACAGTATATCATCAGTGTAGTTATTATAGTTATTATAATATAATAAATTAATTCAATTATTATTAATAATTATTGTAATATATTTAATTATTTGATTTATTAAAATATAATTATTTCATTAAGTAGTCAATTTTAATATTTGGTATATACGTTACTGTATTAATAATTATTGTTAATTATTATTAATTATTATATAGTTTATATCGCTGAATATTTTTTCATCCTGTTATTTCAATATACTTAAATAATTGTTAATGAATTAATCGTAATTAATTAATTAATTTTGATATAATTAATAGTTATTAGACTATACCAAATTAATTCAATTATTATTAACAATTATTGGAATATATTTAATTATTTGATTTATTAAAATATAGTTACTTGATTAAGTAGTCAATATTAATATTTGGTATATATGTTACTACATTAATGATTATTATATAGTTTATATTTTTTGTTATTTCTATTATTATTATTTCTATTTAGTGTTGCTATTTTTTGAAGAGTCTCTTCTACATCTTTCCACCACTAGAATCTCTCCTTACCAAGCTCATAGACTTTCTCGCCAGCCACTGCAGTATCTTCTGGGTGAGCTCTTCCACTATTGTGAGAAAGTATGTGTTTCTGAAGGACCGAGGATTCCTTAGGTTGTCTCAGTGTTATTAGTAGTATTATTTGTTTTAGTATTATTATTATTATTAGTATTATTTTAAATTATTATTATTATTATTATTTTATTAGCTTACACTTGTATTATTATCATTTCTATTTTATTATTGTTGGTATTATTATTATCGACTTTTAGGGGATTGTTAGGATAGTACCTAGGTAAAAGTGTAAGACATGAGGTAAGAAGGATGTCTTTAAGGTGAGCGGTTGGAATCGAGGCAGGTACGGATAAAAGAGGAGAGGAAGGAATGTGAATAGGCTCTTGGAACATGGGGACTCTAACGGAAATGTCCTTGGAATTTGCAGAGATTTATATAATTATAGGATACAAATAGCCTGCATTCAGGAAACTAAATGGGCAGGAACTAAAGTAAAGGAAATAGGGGTTTCAAACTATGGTACTCAGGAAGTACGCAGAAACAGAATGAAGTAGTTATCTTAGTGGTCAAGAAACTTTTAAACCGAGTAATGTGGATTACAAGGGTTGATCATAGGATTATGGTCGTAAAAATTGTTTTTAGCAATGTGGTTCTCAATGACGTATGTGCATATACACCTTAAGTGGGTTCAGATTTACACCAGAAACGTATGTTCTAGGAGGAGCTGGATGGGGTGCTGCTACAATTATCTAATACGAAACAGATCATCATAGGAGGTGATTTGAATGGGCATATAGGGGCAGGTTCAGAGGGATATACAGGAGCTCGCACTAAAAATGAAGATGGGATTGCTCTATTGAACATGGCCATAGTGTATGAGTTAATTTTAGCAAATTCCTTATTTAAGAAAAACGAAGCGCACTTAGTGCCTTTTCAGAGTAGCACGTCCAAGACGCAAATCGATTATCTCCTTGTTAGGAAAAGTGCCAAGTCATGGTGCAAACTGCAAAGATTGCAAAGTGCTTCCCGACACATGCATTTCGACTCAACATAAATTGCTAGTTTTGGATCTAGGAATTAAGAGATGAAGGGCACAGTTTTTTACCATGCATTGTCATAAAATTAGTTGGTATAGGCTATAAGGGGATAAGATAGAACAATTTAGAACTCAAGTTCGATCTAATTCAACATGGCCAGTGAGTGGGGACGCAAATTAGATGTGAGAGGGTTTAACCTCCATAGTACATGCTACTGTCACAAAACACCTAGAGGTATCTAAAGGGGTATCCAAAAGGCAAGGATAGGGCAGATAGAATCTTGGTGGTGGTCGGGCGAAGTTCAGGGGATGGTTAAGGTGCAAAAAAGAGTTTTTAAATATCTGTTAGCGAGTACGACGGAGTTGGAGCGGGAAATTAATAGAGTAAGGTATCAACTAGCAAAACAGAAGGCCAAAAAAATTATCTCAGTGGCTAGAGGAGAAGCATATGAGACTATGTACAGGGACTTGGATACGTTTAAGGGAGTACAAAAGATTTTCAAGCTAGCACGAGAGAGGGCACGTAGTGTGAGTGATTTCAACCAAGTTTGTTGTATATGTGATGAAGCAAGACATGTTCTTACAAAGGTTGAAGCCATCAAGAGGAGATGACATAGATACTTTTATGGCCTGTATAACGAAAAGATAGTGGATAACATAGAGTTATGCGTATCCTCTGTGTCGGGGCATGTTCTTACCAGGTATTCATGAGAAAGGGTCACAAAAGGTGAAATTACAAAGGTTTCTAGAAGGATGGGCAGCAGAAGAGCTGTAGGGTCAGACGAGATCCCTACAAAGGTATGGAAGCAGATAGGAGTTGTCGGTATTAAGTGGTTAGTTCAACTCTTTAATGTGATCCTAGAGTCAGCCAAAATGTCAGGTGAATGGAAGTTGAGTAAATTGATCCCCTTATACAAGGCCAAAGGGGACATCCAACAATGTCACAACTATAGAGCATCAAATTATTAAGTCACACTATGAAGCTATGGGAGAAGGTAATTGAAAAGAGGATCCAGATAGCTACTTCTGTATCGGCTAACCAATCTGGATGGTTGATCCACGATAGAAGCAATGTATCTACTCTGTAGACTCATGAAAGGCTATAGGGAACGAAAACGAGATTTGCATATAGTTTTTATTGATTTGGAGAAGGTGTATGACAGAGTTCTTAAAGAACTCTTATAGAGATGTATGGAGGCAAAGGATATTTCTATGACCTATATTAACGTAATTAGAGATATGTATGAAGGAGTATTGACTAGCGTAAGGACAGTAGGAGGTGACACGGAAGTGTTTTTTTGTTAGTGTTGAACTGCATCAAGGTTCTGCTTTAAGGCCCTTTTTGTTTATAATAATGTTATATTAACTTACCACATATACAATGAGAGGTACTTTGATGTATGTTATTTACTGACAATATTGGAGGGAAGTGATCAAGAAGGATTTGTCAAAATTGGACCTTACTGAGGTAGTGGCTAACAATAAAAAAGTATGGCGTGATCGGATAAGGGTGACGGATTAACCTTTAATGTCGCCAAAACAATAGAGTAGTTACTTGGAGATATTACTCGCGATAAGCAGAGTAATGTATAGGAAGTCCAACCCAACGTCGTTTTCCTTTTTTCTAAGTGTAAGTCTTGGACAAAACTTACAGGCAATCAACTTGGGTTTTTAGGACAGGTGTATGGGGACAGTAGGATTGGAGTATTGGCATACCTTCAAGATATATGATTAAGGACTCCTAAATTAATTAGAGACAAGGATAGTCAGACTGCAGCAAATATGGACTTTAGCAGGTATATCATGTTATATTTATTGTCATTTATTTGTCTTTAGTGAATTTTTATTTACATGATAATTTTTTAAGCTGGTTTTACCTATTCT
>JANTNU010000234.1:4044491-4071793 GCA_024752395.1 Erythroxylum havanense
AATATTATATTATATTTAATTAATTAAAATTACAAGTACTTTAATTTAATTTAATAATTTTTAAATTTTAATTAGATTAAATTAAAAATATCTTAAAAATATATAAATTTCAAATAGAATTTTAATTTAGTAAATGAAATATATTAAAACTAAATTAATTTATAAATAAAACTTAATTTTAAATAATCTATTTAATAAAATAAATTTATTGATAATTTATTAATATATATTATGTAAGAGGTCAAAATAAATTTAATTAATTCAAAAATTTATCTTCAAATTTTTATCTAATATATAATTAGCCTCTTCTGTTTTGATTTTTCTGGATTTTGTTGAATTTTTTGAAATTTCTGTTCTTTATGATTTTTTGCTTTTGATATTAGCTTCTTTGTTTGATTTAGTGTTTAATACTTTATAGGTTTAATTATGTTAATCTCTTTGTATTTGATATTGTTAAGTTTATGTTAAGTTTGAATTTTTATGTTTAATGATCTTATGGTTTAAGACGTTTTGTGTTTCTACATTTTTTAGACAAAGTCGAGTTCTTTGATACTTTATTACTCTTTTATCATATAAGTATTGGTGCTTTTCTATAAATAAAGAGATAATATATTTCGTTATATTTTATTTTTAAAATATATTTAGTTTTTAAAAGTCAATTTATATTTTATTTTTATTATTTATTTATAAATTTATTGTAATTTTATTTACATAATTATTTAGCGTGCCAGTTTTACTTATTTACTTTTTAATCTGCATCGCTCTTTTATTGTCACATCTGTATGTGAGTCTATCAGAAACAACCTCTTTATTATATAGGAATAAGGCTGCGTATTATTAGACCTTTTTAAATTCTGCTTTATTGCGTAACTTCAGACTGGTAATGATGATGATAATGATAATATAATTATAATTAAACTAAACAAAATTTTATTTATATTTAAAAAACATATTGTAAAAATAAAAACCGAAAACTAAAATTAAAGCTGAAAATTACAAACAGAACCTTTTGAGCTTTCTAATTATTTATCACTTAATAATCAATCATTAATTTATGAAATGATTTGCGCTATATTCACTCAGAGACGTGCATTTCAAGCTGCTTCTACAATAGCCAAGACTTAATTCAACACTGAATCATTAGAATATATATATGTAAATATTGTAATCATAAGACATAAATACTGTAACGACAAACTACATTATTAATTATTGCTATTCTTAGTCGGAGTGTCATGCACCAGAAAGCGTATTCCATATGAAATCAAAATCCTTCCTTATCACACCTGGCAGATGAGGTGGAGACCTTTGTCCCATAAAATCCTTACACGTACGTGATGACGGTGATTTCCTGCATGCAGTCACTATCGATGTCAATGACAGACCAGTTATGAATCTACACGTGGAATCTATATCACCGCCTCTCTAATCTCCACTCCGCAGTCCGCACACAAATAACTTACTAATTACTAAAACTAAAATCAGTTTAAATTGTCTTTTTTTAATTAGTTTTTTGCGTCCGGAAGCTTCCGCGAAGGACTCCTGCGGCCCTGCTGCCACAGTCCAATCAATAATTGGAAACCGAAGAAACTATTGCACGTGCCAAACGAGTGACCGTGAGAATTACAGCCGTCTTTTGATGGTAATAATCGCCCACATGACGTCCCAGTGATCCCCACACAGAAATGTACAGACCTCGAAACAACCCTCTCATAGTCTCATCAGTCATCCTCCACGTGTCCATTATCGGATAGCCAACAAGCGGAATCTTCCCACGTCATCAAGCAAAGTCTCAGGCAAATCATTCAAGTTCTTCAATCCACCGGCAATACCAGGTATCATAGTCCAATTCGGCGGTCGAACGCTAATAAAAAAAGCAGTTGGACTGGGAGGACCTACCTTTCTCTTGGCCTGCAACCGGCTATAACCAGTGAAGTCCTTAAAGTGATAAAGCTTAAGGCCATCTCCACCACTTCCTTGTTGCTCTATATAACTCCAAGGTTTCATTTAGGCTTTCATGTTGTTGCGTCAGTTATTAAGATTAGGCAATTGCCAGCGGTTTTTGTATTAATTCACAATACTGCCACTCGTGTTATGGTCGCCGCTGTTGCGCCGGAAACTGAGAGCTGTAGTTACTCCCAAGCTCTTGGTTTCCCTCGCCAACGATTCTTCCGATACCGCCGTTTGAGGTAACCGTCTCCGTTCGACGAGCCTTCTTTTTAACAGTATTTAAATCTACCATACTTTCGGTACAAGTATATACTATATAGTATTATGCCGACTCCAAAGAGTAACCGTAAAGGACAGGAACCGGAGAAATCGGAGAAGAATAGAAAGAAAACGTTGACAGGGAAATCTTCGTCGTTTCATGGAAGACTACCGGTGGACGTGCCGGAATCGAGGATGCGGAGGCCAAACACGTCACCGAACTTACTCGCTGTGAAGAACAACAACGCCGGAGCTCTTCCTGAGGCGAAGCCGAAACTGACGAAGTTGCTGCTTAATGTGACAATCCAAGGGAGCGTGGGCGCGGTGCAGGTGCTGATATCGCCGGAGTCGACGGTCGGCGACCTGATCGCCACAACTATTCAGCTGCACACGAAGGAACGCCGCCGGCCGATTCTTCCGGCTGATCCTTCCGGATTCGACCTTCATTACTCGCAGTTCAGCCTAGAAAGTAAGATTAACCTCTAGTCAGTAGTGAACATGGTTGTTTTCTTACTCTTTACCTTGTTGATTGGCTGAACAAATCTGTTGCGGGTTCAGATTTGGCTAGAGAGGAGAAACTGGCAGCTCTTGGATCGAGGAACTTTTTCCTGTGTCCGAAAAGAACTGTGACAGACGACACATTAAGAGGCAGTGGCGGCTTGGCCACGACGTCCTCTCCGTCATCTTGTTCGAAAGAAGCCGAAACAGCAAGCAAAGGTGGGTTCACGTGGCTAAAATTCATGGATTTCCTGGGGTAAATGGCTGCAAATTTCTTGTACAGTCATGAATTGTCCCTTTTGAATTTTGGAATTTATGTGATAATTTCAAGAAAGTATTGTGTGAAATTGGGTTGTTATCGCGTGATCTGGAGGGGCATGAAGAAAATTGATGAGTTCAATTCTTCATGAGGAAAAATTGTTTCCTTCCCTTGTCTTTACTCGTTATTGCTACTTAATTTGAATTTTTGTACATAGTTTGCTATTCATATCTTGATATTTGGTCAGCACTACTCTATCTGGTTTGCCCTTGTATTTGGGTTTTTAATGTAGTTTGTTCACTAAGAGTTAGTTTGAAGTAGGAATTAAGGTATACCTGTTTCAAATTAATCATCATCAAGGCATATAATAAAAGCCTTTGGTTAGTGGCTTTCGCAATCAACTATTTATCAAACAAATTTGTTTGTATCGAGGATGATCAGATGATTTTGTGCTAAAAGGGACGCGTCGCGCGTGAAACTGTCACCCAAAATATCCGAAACCACTGTCCAAATGCAGTATGCTTTCTGACCTAGCAGATCTCATCATTGACCATAGGCTACGTTGTGTCCAATCAACTGCCCTTAATTTCTGCTTCCACTTGCTTATTTACTAATTGGCCAATGGCTTAATAAGTTTTGACGAGGTTGGAACTTGATTAACCTTTACACTATCCAATCTGAATTCAAAACTAAATTTTAAACTGATTTTAAATAGATACAGAAAGGATGTAGATGTAGATTTAAATATAGATGTGATTTAAATATAGATAACTCGAATCGATGAATACTCATATTTTACTTGTTTTATATTAATTTTATTTTTTAGTTTTTTATAAATACTTATGTTAAATATAATAAAATATTAATATTTTTTAGAAGAAATAATTTAAAAAAATTTACTTTATTTTTTAATTATCATCTTTTTAACTATATTTTATTTTCTTATAGGGTGATAATAATGCAAATAATATAGAGATGAGATTTTGAATGTTATGAAGTTCACGCAAAGATAATTTGAAGCCTAATTATTAATTGTGAAAAATATATGTTATCTTTGCACTAAATATTATGATTTTGATTTATTATTATTAAAGTAATTTTGATTTGGAGCGTTTGTAAAAATTTACTTTTTATATTTTTTATTTAAAAGCTATATTATATTCTATACAACTGATAGATATCCAAAAATTTGAATAATCCAACAATAGATTTTGATATGAGAAAAGACCGATAGATATAAATATAAATATGAATTGAGTCATAAAAAATAGATATAAATATGGATAGAATAATATTTAAATCCAACCTTACCTATTATCATCCCTGTTTTGACTTTCATCTTTAACATTTCAACATATTAAATGTCATAAGTTTAATATATTCAATAAACGTTAATGAGTACATGATATGAGACTATTATACGATTAGTTCAGCTATAATTGTATAGCTGTATTAGGAAGATGCTCGGGCTGAGTTATGCGGACGAACGTGAAATGTTGTCGTGTTAGCACAGACAAAACCCAAACGAGGCCTACTCGTGGCTCACAAAAAAGTACCGACAACAGGTTAGGTCGGACCTCACTGTCTTTGCCCCGTTCATGCCTGTTGGGGCTCGGGTTCGGCCTAAAATTTAATCAGCCTTGGGCTTAATTTGACTGAACATAGCTAAATTTTTAACTAAAGGTACCAAAACAGTCTCGATTTCAACAAAATTGTCAAGCCTAGATTTTGTTGACATGTGATATTAGATTTGCCGATAGAATTTTAATTTAATAATTTAATAAATTAAGTTTAAATTAACTTAATTTTAAATTAAATTTGAAATTAGAGAATCGGTCTAAATGACTTGATACCTCGTTATAAATAATGTTGTTAAGTTCATATCTCACTGCTCTAAATTTGATCAAATTTTGGATTAATTTGTAAAATAAAATTGATATAACTCATTATTTCATATTTGTGTCTGAAATAAATAATTTAAGGTACTAAAAGTTATTTAAGGTACTAAAAGTCTCAAACTTATGTCTAACATTATCATTCACCCAAAAATTTGAAAACAATTAATTTTAATTTTTAAGTTTTTAATTCGATTTATTTTAATAATTTTTGTTGTCAAAAATCGATCAGTTTATTAATTAATAAATAAATTATTTATTAATTAATAAGTTCTTATAAAATAAAATATAATTAATTTTTATTTAATAATCTCTTTTTTAATTAAAATTTAAATTATTTAATAGATAAGAACAGTTTGTTCAATTATATTTTAAATTATTTATTTTTATTCAATCTTTATTTAATTTTATAATTTTCTAACATCAGTCAAATTTTTTTAATCTTAAATATCTTATTTTACTAATTTAAATTTTTTTTTAAAATATAAATATAAAAAAATAATGAGGGTAAAATGGACAAAACATGGAAGCCCAAGGCCCAAAACGATTACAATACGGACATGCACATGACACACTGCGCTCTGACTTGAGTGGCTAAAAGGTAAAACCAAATAAAGAAGAATAAAACCCTAAAAGAAAATGAATAAAGGTTGACGCTGAGATGCTGATCCATTATAAAGTCCCCCTAAACCCCTCTTCTTTGTCCGCCTCTTTCACTGACGCTGTCCCCTAAAACCCTAGCTAGTATTTGGGAACCCATTTTACCCTCTCTGTTTCCTATTAGCAATGGAGTTCTGGGGTAGGCTTTCTCTCCTCCCTTCTTCCTCATCGTTTTATTATTTTCATTTTGTTATGGGTCTATTTTTATTTTGTTGAGCTTCTTGCTCTTTTTCTTCTTTGTCTTATTGGTATTTGTTGCTTCTCTGTGTTCTTTCAAGTTATTTTCTTTTTCGGTATATTTTGTAACAATGTGATGTGTGTTGATGTTTGTGAACAAAGGAGTGTTATGGTTCTTAAATTCTAATTTTTAGATGTTGGTTATCGATAAAATTTCCTAAAATTTGATGGTGTCGGACGTCGTAGTGTTTAACTGAACTGAACAAAATAATGATAAAAAGTTTTAGTCTTTGTTATGATTGCCCTCCCCTGTGTACACTAGTGCTTGCAAGAGCTTTTAGTGTCCTTGCTAAAATTTGTATATATGGCTTGAGCCATATGAAGTCTTGTCAAGCTGCTTGTAAAGTTTGGCGACTCTTTTGGCCCATTTATATGGTGATGAACTTTTATGGTCGATTCAGGCAAGTGGAAACTTTTAAGCAGGACATGGATTCGCTATTATTTCAATGCCTGGAATTGACTTTTCTTGATTCTTGTTCATATGAACATAGGTCTTCAAATTTTTTTTGTGATTGTGTGAGGTAAGACTAGTACTTTTGCATATGCGAGTTTTGGTGACTTTCCCTTAAAATTTGAACCTTTATTTTTTGTAACCACTTCTTTATGTTGTTCCATTGCCACAATTATGTTGTGCTTTCTCTATGACATTTTTGTGACTTTTGAGGTAATGTAATTCCATTAACTTTTTCTAGGTGTTGAAGTCAAAGGCGGTCAGCCTCTTAAAGTGAAACCAGATCAGGATACCATTATTCATTTGTCTCAGGTAAATGTTGTTCTACTTGTACTCATATTAAGTACTGTTTGCTTAATTTATCTAATAGAATGTGCCCAGTGCTTCTGTATGAAGTTGATGAGAAAGTTTATTTCAGGCTGCACTTGGTGAGTTCAAGAAAGACAAAGGAACTGAGCCCGTGCCCCTTTTTGTGAAATTTGATGAGAAGAAGCTTGTATTAGGGACTCTTTCTTCTGATAACATCCCCCAGTTGTCATTTGACTTGGTTTTTGAGAAAGAGTTTGAGCTATCTCATAACTGGAAAAACGGGAGTGTCTACTTTTGTGGCTACCAAGCTCCTTTACCTGAAGAATATCCTTTCCTATTAACTTTGATTTTTCTATTTTATATTATTCTGATGCTGTAGTTTTTTGTGTTGATAATTTTTATGCTATTACTTCGATTATCATTTGCTCTTTCCCTGACCAATGGCTGTCTTATTGTTGGCACAAATTTTTCTGGTGAGTTCATTATTAGCTAAACAATCTCTGATCTTTCAACTTCAAGTATTTGATATTAACTTTGTTGTATAGATTATGGAGATTCTGAAGATGAAGAAGATCTCCCATTGGTTAATGCAGACAATGGTAGTTTCCATTTTACTTTCACATCTTAATGTTTTTCTAATTATTATTTAATTTATGTATATTGCTTCAGATCTAACTGTGTTTGGCTCACATCCTTCAGGAAAAATTGAGCCAAAGGTTGAGAATGCAAAAGCTGCAGCTGGGAAGGCTGCTGCTGGTAAGCCTGAATCTTCAACAAAGCCAAAGGCTAATGCTGTAGTGCCAAACAAAGTCAAAGCTGAGGATGGATCAGATGAGGACGGTGATTCGGATGAGGATGATGATGATTCTGATGATTCTGATGGATCTGAGGGTGATGATTCTGATGAAGAGGTAACTTGGTCTATATCGATGAATCTTTGCAAGTGAAGAGTGATTCAGAGGGTTGTAATGTAATGGGATAATTTATGTAACAAAAGCTGGTTCTGAGTGTTTTAGGATTTTCATCCAACTGAATGGAAGAAATCTTATTGGGATTTGGGTTAACATTTCTGACTATCGAAGTCTGTTCACTGCAACTGAATTTACGAGGTTATCATCTGCAGGGTATGTCACTCGATGACGATGACGAAGATGAGGATGATGATGAAAGTGAAGATGAAGAGACTCCTAAGAAGGTATAGCAACAGCAACTAGTTTTAGTTCTGTTACTCTACTCTTTACCTATATTTCATTTTGAAGGTTGAACAAGGCAAGAAAAGACCCAATGAGTCTGCGACAAAGACACCTGTGTCCTCTAAGAAGGCAAAAGTAGTTACTCCACAGAAGACAGGTAGGCCTGTTAGCTATTTACTCTTCTGCTTGCAGTTATGCTTGGACATTTGTGGTTTCAATGATATATTATGAAACTTATTGTCCTGATACATTTGTGGTTTCAATGATACATTTCACTCAGCGTTTCCTAATCTGGCTTCTAGAGAGCTAGAAAGCCTTGCTTTTGTCCTGTCCTAGTAAGAAAGTCTTGGTTTTTCAAGTGCCAGAGCTGCAAAAAAAGGCTTCAACCTGTTTTCTCTCCATAATTTCAGAGCCATTTGTTGTCATACTCCTCTGTGAATTCCATTGTTTAGTAAATGAACTTTTGTTGTTGATCAGACAGTAAGAAGGGTGGACACAGCGCAACTCCTCACCCAGCAAAGAATGCTGGAAAGGTTGCTAAGCCGCAAACTCCAAAATCAGGTGGCCAGTTCTCCTGCAAATCTTGTGACAGGTAAATGCAATTGAAATATGGATAAATTTTATGTTGTAGCCCCTTATATGAGTTATAACTGATTGCCCTATCATGGTCAGGTCATTTGGCTCAGATGTTGCTCTGCAGTCCCACAAAAAGGCCAAGCACGAGGGGAAGTAAAATGGAATTAGTTTTGGCATGATATCTGGAAGAGTAACGTACCGTTCCTAAGATTTTGGTAGGGGATTGCAACGTAAATGAGAGAGCCTTTGTCGTAGAAGTAATTTCTTTGAAAATTTTGACGGGATTTTTACCACTCGACCAAGAAATATTTTGGATCCTCAATTTTAGTTTAATTCTTATGAGGGTTTGTGATGCATCTTTTTTCTCTGTCGTTGGGTGCCTTGTGTGCACATTTGAATGATATTTATAACGACCTTAATATCAGCCCATGATTAGAAGCACATCTTGGAGACTAGTGTAAACTAAACCTGGATTGCCTCGAAAGAAACTGCTAGTTGCTTTGTGTGTTCTACCCTCTTAGTTTGAAATTTTGTTTTAAGCTTTGTTGTGACCCAGTTTTTTAAGTTAAAAGTGACATCTTATTGAATGTGGAGAAGCGAGGAAGGGTTGGTGCAAAGTAGAACCCGTATATATAACATCTTGATGTAAATCCTAATGTGTTGAAGAGTTGAAATTTTTAGTTTCTTCGCAGAAGTATGTTGAGCAAGCCCTGTTTCCTGTCTCGGTTTCAAAATGTGTTGGTGTTTCTTAACTCTGTCTCTCTTGCATACACATGATTTAATTAGCCAACCTATAGAGCTAGAAACCCGTTGTACTTAAATGGGGTTTCAGTTTCTGAATCCTTCAATGGGCAGAACCAAAAAACCATGAAGCGTTGGAATACAGTAATTAGAAGAGATTTGATGATAAAAAAGTTAGGTGTTTCATCATCCTCGGGTTGGCCGGGTTAGCTGAGCTTGCAGAGCAAAGGTGAAATTATAGCCCTTGAAGTTGCTAAAACGAGTATGGAGATGGAAAAAATACCAGTTAATATTACATGATTCACCAAGAATGCAAAACTGAAGTTCTACATAACAAAACGTTGCTGATGGCACTGAATTCTGAAGCAAGAACAAACACTAGCACATGCTAAAATGTACAATTGTATGCTAAATTCTGGCCAAGTCAATCCGACACCACACCCTCAGGCACTAGGCCTTGTCAAGCAGGATTCCTGCACCTGCAAACTCATATTAGCACGTATGGAAAACCTAACGTTGGGCTTCGACTCAAATGCTCAGTGGCAACAACATACAAATCGACGCCGCATCGTGTTCAACACCAAAAAAATTTAAAAATCAATCTTCAACCTGCGTTTGCCGGGAGTCGAACCCGGGTCTATTGCTTGGAAGGCAATTATCCTAACCGTTGGACTACAAACGCCTTGTGTCTTTAAGAAAAGTTTTAATAAAATTTAACTGCAATAATAAAAGCTAAAGTTTTTAGAATTTTTATTTTTAAACTTCAAATCATTTTTTAAAAGCTGAAAATTTTAATTTAAATATTATTTTATAAAATTTAATATATTAACTAAATTTGTGTTTATAAATAAAAATCATCTATTCTCTCTATGTCAAAAAAAAAGAAAAAGAAAAATTTAAAGTGAGAATTGAGAGCCTGATTGTCTGAGGCTGTTATTGGAGCAATGTATGGAACAAGACCATCTTACTTCCAAACTTCATATAATTACATGTCTGGTTTTATCTAACAAATCCTTTAGGTCATGTTAGGTTGGTAATAAGAGGTGGAAATAAAAATGCATTTTTATTTTTTATTTTTTATTAGTTAACAAGAATATATAAAATTTATAAAAATTTTATTCTTAAAAAGAGTGTAATTATAAGATGAAAAATGTAAGATTATATGTTTGATAACTAGAAATGAAGACGTAAGAACGAGTATGTAAATTACAATCCCTAATTTTTGCTTGTTTAGTTATTAGTAATGGTTTTGTAAATAATTAATTAATAATAATTCAAATTATTTTAATTATTTACTTACAAAATCAATCACATAATAATTAAATATAAGTAAAAAGGCTAAAGTGATAAAATGTGATAATGTATTTGTAATCTATTCTAATGAACAAAAAGCATATATATATAATATATTTTCTTGCACTCTTTTTCCTAGATTCTGTATGTTTTGTTTTGCAATTTGGCATCAAGCTTGTTCTTCCAACTGCCAAAGACTAGGAATTACAATTCAATATGCTCACTGAGTTCCAACTTTTTTTACGTTGGTGTCTAAAACCACAAACAAAGAGGTGTCTAAGAGCTAGGGATGATGGTCCCAACATAGCCAATTCCGGTGATGAAGAAGGTGAGAGTTTGAAGGAAAAGGTAGACGAAGTAGTTGTTCTTTCCATGAACAAAATCGTAGCATCCACACAAGAAAAGGAATGCTGCGAACCATAGCTCCAGGGGGTTGAGCCTGTTAATCCAATTTCAGAAATATACATACTAGAATGTTAGAATCCTATCACATGAAAGGAACAAAAGATGGTTATGTTATATGTACCTGTTAGCGAAAGTGAATCGACGTTTCTTAGGGGCTTTCATGTTAGCCTTGTTCTTGGCAGCTTCTGCTGTTTTCTGTAGCGTGTTTCCAAGTTTTTCAGTGACGACCCATTCATTGGCTCGTCCTGCTTCTAACAGGCCAATAAATGTTGCCTTTGTTCGATGCAAAGACATCACATTCTCGAACAGAATCCAGTAAAACAACAGGTGGATTGACCTGCAAAAACTCGGGAACATCCTCATAAGTATGATATTTCTGATACCAAGTACTTGTAACCAAGAATGAACACCCGAACATGTACCTTGGAGTTCCTACAGAATTCAGGATGGTAATAATGGAAGGAATATAAACAGCTCCCCAGATAGGAACTGAAACTTCAGGAACAAGAATGGTCAATGGAAGCACGACGCAGTAGAAGAAGAAGGTAATCATGTGGGCTATGATCTTGCGAACAAAGAAGAAGCTGTAGATTACGTACACCTTCTTCCAGAATCTCACTTTCTGAAACATTCATACGTACATAATTCAGAAATCTAGAACTATAATTTGGATCAAACTGCAGCGACCAGCTCATTTTATCTGATTTTTTTTAACGTTCTAACCTTATTTCTTACAATCTCCATCACCATTTTCCTAAACAGATTAGCAGGACCACAGGACCATCTGTGCTGCTGGAACCGGAAAGCTTTAAAAGTACTAGGAAGTTCACTTTTCACCTGCCAGCAAGGTGACTTAAATTAATCTTAAGTCAATTATAAATGAAACATCATTCGGTCCTGGAATTTCTCTCTGCTAATTTCAGAATAGCATGAGGTTTAGTTATGTACCTGAAGGTCACCAAGGTAAACAAACTTCCAGCCCTTAAGACTAGCACGAACAGCAAGGTCCATATCCTCGACAGTAGTTCTATCCTTCCACCCACCAGCCTCGTTAATGGCAGCAATCCTCCATACCCCAGCAGTCCCTATTTTAGAAGGTCAATATTATTAGCATGAACTGTTCACAACCAGAATTTTCTTTCTTCATTAATCTCAATTTGCATTTTGCAAACTCTTAAATTTATAACAAGTGCTTCATTTAAAGGGATAGTCATAAGAACAATCAAGGTGCTGCCAAGTAGATCTCAGTTCTCTGCAGGCTTATCCAAATGGGATTACAGTTAAAGTTGGCATGAATCGTACAGTTGAGCATTCCATATTGCATGTCTAATTCAACTTTCAAAAGGATTTGAATTCTCAGTAAGAGAGGTAGTTTGCGTGAACTTCCATTTAAACAACATAAAAAAGTATAGGAGGGCTGTGTGGAGAAGATAATTAAAGATTATATAGAAGAAGAAATAAAAAAAGGGAGAGCTGGATATAATACCATTGAAACCAAAGAAGGCATGAGTAGCCGACCCAACTTCTTGCTCCACAGTGAAGTGATAGTCCAATGACATCTCTTGCATTCTTGTCAACAAGCACTCGTCTGCATTCACTGCACTTTTTCACCATTATTAGCAAACTTAAACCTTGAATTTCGCCGGCACTTAAGTTCAACAATACACAGAATCACATTAATTTTAGTTAAAACCATATATCTATATATTCTAAAAAGATTTCAATTATAAAAAAGCACTTTTAAGCTATTCACTCTAGGACTAATTCCCGCTCGAGCTAAATAAGTCCCTTATAGAAAGTAAAGCTCTAACTTCAAGTTTTAAACGGTTACATACATAAGAACGATTCGAACCCGTGACTTAACCAAAAAAAAAACTCCTTATTTTAATAAGTCAGCTGCGCCTCAGGGTTAGCTATATTTTATTTAGATTGAAAGTAAAATATGACTCCAACTTATCTTCTACTGAACAAGGGGGGTGGCGTGGTGGTAGCTCGCATCTGCCCTTAACCATGTGATTGGGAGTTCGACTCCTACCCATAGGAATAGAACGCTTCTCATAGCCAGCCATTTACCGCTTTGTGCGAGCTCCCGTGGCGAGTACGGATTAATCGAACACTTACGTGATGCTAAAAACCGGATGGTTTACACCCAAAAAAAAAAAAAACTTATCTTCTACTGTGAGCTTTTTGTCTACATGCGAGCCTGACAAGGTACACGAGGAAGATTCTGTACCCGACATAACGGGCTTCGTTTTCTTTTCAGTTCGACCATCCACTGGAAAAGTAATTAACTCCGGAAGTAAATTGCAACAGTAAGCTTTGTACCGCTCGAATGGGAAGTGTCGGCAGTTATAGCTCCGGTCCCACCGGTAAACTTTACCCACAAAAGCAGCACGTGACCTAGCTAGAAGTGAAAGTGAGATCCCAAATGACACTTTTACCCTTCTTCTGCATTATTTTTGAAAACAAAAAAAAAACACACGACGGCGGCCACGTGATCCCAACATATGGGGGTCGTTGATAGGGGAACTACAGGAACCACCGTTCTTGTTATTTCCTTACAAAAGGACAAAACTACCCCCAGATAATTAGCCAAAGTCTCGCGCTTGTAACTCCTAAAGTTGGCGTCCCATCGTGACTTGTGAGTTAAGGCTACTTACGTCAGTTCAACCGAGTTTAGTTGGAATAACCAAAAGGACAAAGTTAGTTTTCACTTCCCGTTAGCCACGTGGGCTCCGCGACTTCGCTTAGGCCACCAGGTGTTGTGATCTGGCGTGGCGGAGATGGGGGTTCCCATTCCGTGATTGGTGGGTCTCCAGTGAACCCCTGCACCGTCCCTCATGCACAGTCACTCCTATCTTATGTCACTACTAAACACACGCGAAGCATACATATCCATCCACGCACACCACCTAGACCACCGACACTCCCTAAAACCTGCTAATGGCTAAGATAATCGACCCGGTGGCGGGTTCAGTGCCAGTGATTACTGGGTTTAATAAGGGTTTAAGTACAGTGTCTAGTAACGAGTATTGGTTTCGTTTCGTTTCGTTTAGTTTAGAAGTATTCTAGTAGTAGAAGTAATTGTACTTACCAAATCTCCAACGAGCCTGGACAAGAGCAATGTCGGGGTTGTGAGCCAAGAACGGGATGGCGCGCCTGAGAAAGTCAGGTTCGGGCTGGAAATCGGCATCGAAGATGCATACGAACTCGCAATGCTTCACATAGCTTCTCTTCAATCCTTCTTTTAAAGCGCCAGCTTTGTATCCAGTTCTGTTCTCTCTGATTTGGTACGTTATGTTTATGCCTTTGCTTGCCCATCTCTGGCACTCCAGCTCCACCATTTGCTGCCAACACGAGAAAAGAATGAGGTCTTTCTGGAGTTTGCAAGCAGAATCCAAATCAGGAATTTGGAGTCTCTTTAATGTGATTTGTGTTTAATTGCTCTTTTTGGCTGTTTTATGATACTGACAAAAGTGTCCACATAAGTATAGACTCATCAAGCTCAGAAAAGCAGTCGTTTTGGAGTGTTTTCTTTTGCTTGAAACCGTGGCATAAAACAGAGAAAGGATAATGCATCAGGAAACAAAGCAAATGCCTCGAAATTGCATTAGGCATATGTTTGTGTATTCCTTTACTTTTACTACCTTGATGGTAGGATCAGTTGAATCATCGAGGACTTGGATCACAAGACGATCCGCTGGCCAAGAAAGATTAGAAGCTGCGCCTATGGAGAGCTTGTAAACCTGTGCACAGGACAGCAATCATTACATAACCAAAGCAAACGTAAGGAGAGAAAGAAGAAAAAGCATAGAACTTTGTACTAATCTATACAAGCTCTGATAAAGTGCCCACTGCCCAGAAGAAGACAAAATGAGTAAAAGCGGGAAGGAGTAGAAAACGAGAAAGGAGGGAAGCGGAGACCTCTTTTTCATTGAACATTGGAATTTGGACAAGAACCACGGGGAAGTTCGAACTGCCAGATTCCAAATCGTCTTGCAAGGCCTCCCATTTGTAACGCTTATCAGGTTTCTTCCAGAAAAGCTTGACGAGGATAATCACAATACCCATGTAAAGTCTCTCCATGAAGAGCATGAGCGACATGGCTAAGCAGACATAAACTCCCAGTGTCAAGACCGGAACTATCAATGGAGCTTTGACAAGGTCCCAAATGAGAGACAAATGACCTAAAAGATCATCACTGGACACCTGAAATGACTCTGGTATTATGATTTTCGGTGAGACTGCAGCCATCTCTGTTTCTCTCTATCAAAACAGAGGAAAACAGGGGATGGATAAAGAGCCAATTGAGCTTAAAAAACCAACACACAGCAGCAACAAAAACAACAGTAGTAATGTATACAGTATTGGTTTTGGATCGTTAACAATGTTGGACAATCACTTCTTTCACCGTTGCAAAGCCCCCTATCTCCCTCGTAAACACGAAGCAGAGAGCCAGAATAGAAAGAAGCAGAGAAAGAGATGTGCAGGTTGTTTGTGAAAGAAAAGGAGACTAGATATAAACAGGGGAAGAGGAGAAAAGAGTGATTTTGTAGTCCGTTTCGGTCCCATATTGGATAACCCCTTATGAGCCTTTTTCTCTTTTAATTTCACTTTACATTTGTTAATAAATTAAATTTAAATTGATGAAATTTGGCACCAATTTAATCTTTAAAAGTGTAGTCAAATGAAATTAAAATTTTTTGATAATTTTTTTAATTTTAATAAATTAAACCGGTAAAATAATAAATCTTAGGTTTAAAAAGTTTAGTCGATATTAAACCGTCATAAAATCAGTTAAAAATTAAATAAAATTTTAAAGATTATTAAAATTAGAAGAATTTGATGTTTAAATAAAAAATTATTAAATACAAAATAATTAATAATTTTAATTTATAAGAGCTTATTAATTTACAAAATTTAACCAATTAATTAATAAATTGATAGATTTTTTACAACAAGAGTTATTAAAATAAATAAATAAAAAATAAAAAATCGAATTGAAAATTATAACAATTCAAGATTTTTATAGTTGAAATAACCGAACGAGATGGATTTATTAATCATTGAATTTTTATGTTATTTGTTAAATTTTAACAAAATATTATTTTATTTAATAATAAAAATCAATTAATTAAAATAATATCAATTTTGAAAATTTTAATCAAATTTAAATTTAAAAATATTTTGGATTCAATTCAACCTATTATCATTCGCATATATGTTTGAATGAATGACTAAACTACCTTAATAATTACCTCAAATGATATGTTTTAATCGGAACTTATAACTGAGTAATTGAATGAACAAATAAAAAAAATATTGCAAATGAAATAATTAGCATTTCTATTTATGTGGAGTTTACATAAATGTGTAGACCATATTAAGTAGAATAG
The DNA here is from genome assembly GCA_024752395.1 of Erythroxylum havanense. Lineage (NCBI taxonomy): Eukaryota > Viridiplantae > Streptophyta > Magnoliopsida > Malpighiales > Erythroxylaceae > Erythroxylum > Erythroxylum havanense. The sequence goes on from JANTNU010000234.1 coordinate 4,060,613, forward strand.
GGTGCTCCATCCTATCATAAATAAAATCTAAGTGAATCAAAATTAAAAACATCAAATACTAAGTTGGTCAAAAATTAATAATTTTGAGAAGTTTCAAATGATAAAACAAAATCATGTTCATATAAATGTGTATTTTAATGTAATTGAAAATGAAAAATGATGCGATATCTTACGTGTGTAAGTTTATTTACGAAAAATTGTCAATTTCAACTAATTAATATCATGATATATTTATCTGAATTTTAAATTTTAAATTTTATTTATACGTCAAGATTATTGTGTTTAGTATTTACACTAATCACTCCGCTAATTTGTGAGTTCTGATGGCCGTTTACAAGTAACTCTAACCGACAAAACGAAAGAACTTCCCCTAAGGTTGACGACCATTAGTGTCTCTTGACTTCAGTGTCGTATGTATAATTTATATATCTTCTTGTAGACTTTATGATTATGTTCTTAATAACACATTGTTCATTTTTGTACCTAATTTATACATTTTTAAATAATTAGGATAAATAACGTATACTTTTTAAAATTTTATATGTAAGTAAAGTTGCTTATAGGCCTAATTTAATTTGATGTAAGAAATAAAGTGTAAAGTTTTAGGTTCGAGTTCCAGTAACGGCAGTATTAGAGTTTATCTAATATAGTGGCTCCTTATATATACCGATATATCACTTTTTTTAGAAGCTAAAAGTAAGATTAAATTGTGATTTAACTAGCCATTATTCTATCCAGCTGAAACGTGGGAGCGTCTAGAGTGGACGATTCTAACTTTTACGTACAAGAATAGAGCAAACAGTAGAGGAGAATGTCATTCGATCAGACCAAATCCAGGTTAAATATTCTGTTATTCGATCGGATCGATCACTTTTAACCATTGACTTTCGGTAGTTCAAGTTCTAGGAACAGATCCTTTATTTTAATTAATTAATTTTATTAAATTTTATTTATATATTTATATAAAATTTACGTATGCCCTCAAGGGGTGTAGCTCGATAGTTGAGAGCGGAGCTTGACTTTGATTAGGTCCCAGGTTCGATTCCATGCTAGCCTCTCTTGTAGGAGTTTTACCTGTAGATAGAGAACTAGTTGAACCCTCAATGATGAGATGCGCCCGCTTGGCCCGTCTATAGGGTAGTGCGCTAATTAAACTCTCAGAAAGATGAGCCCGTTTGATCCGCCTATAAAATTTTCTCGAATAAAAAAATTACGTATGTTTATAAAATTAAATAATACATAATTGAAACAATCTATGGGATGAGGGGTCTTCCAACACGAGTCCATGACTTTCTTTGTTGTTTGTGCATGCATACATACTCACAGGCTGTAGGGTGAATAAACGAGGCATAAACAAAAAGCGACTGATTCAACTGACAGTGTCGGCTTTGCTTATGCAGGACGCACAATAGCAAAAGCATTCCTATCCTAACGGCTTCAGTGAAAGAGGCGTATTTTACGGCTTTGGAGTAGAAATACTGTATATTTTATTATTTTACTTACATTATCTATTTTAATTTTCTAGATATATAAAATTAGATTAGAAAGGGTAAAGATGGAACACATGCTAAAATTATAAAATGACCTGTTTAAATTACGAAAATGACTTTTTATAAAAATATATTATAAAAAGATTACGTATATTATTTTTTCTTTCACATCTAAATTTACTAAAACTAATAAAAATAAGACCGTATATTATCAAATTTTTTCAAATTTCGTTTAAATTTGAGGCTCAATATGATGACGGCAATAACTGCGGGTGGTGATTTACTTTATCATTTTTGTATACGTTTTGTTTGAATAATGCGTCCACTTAGTTTGCATGAAGCCAAATGCAAAGTTAGGTACTTGACTACACTTTAAACAGCCTGATTTTGTCTATGGTGTCGGCATAGTTGCTGAATCTTGGATTTCGTTTCCATGTCATCTGTGGTTTTTGTATCTCAAGAATCTTCCATTTCCATCTCCTTAGTTTCTTCTTTTTTCTTGGCAAACGCCTGCTTGCTTTCCCGCAGCATCTTCCATTCTTTTCTCTCATTGAAATTCACAATCTGCTGCTCATAGAGCTTTTTGAAGTGTTCTTTGTTTCTACTTGGTCCTTTTTAAATAGTTTATTCCACTAGCAATAAAGCAAACCCATCTGTTCTATTCTCCGTGATTTATGTTGTATAAAGGTTGTAATGAGTCAAAGATTTTCTAGATATGTAAAACCCACATTCAATTTTATATGATCATAACATGTTCTTGGTCACCTTGAGTTTTAGTGACATTTCCAAGAAGCTTTTTGTCTTGATCTGACCCTATAATCCATTGAGTTCTTTGCTTTTGACACAAATTTACCAAGATTGAAGACGGAGTTCATGTCAAGATGAGAGTGTTTAATCCACCTCTTGGTTTCAAGGGATAACCATGCTTCTCATTCAAGTAACAGGTAACATGATCTCTTTGTAAGCAAAATAATTTAAAGTGACAGAACGTGCCCTGATTTACGGTCTTGACATTGCATACAACGACAACTCAGAAGTCAGAACAATTAAATGTCCTCATTTGTATTGCAGGTAGTCCTCAGATTCCATATTTGCATCATATGTAAAACTCACAACTAACCTCCAAAGGGAAAGAGGAATACCCTTTTGATTAGTAACAGAAAATGCCAAAGAAATGTAGTATGTTCTCCTTGCAATCTTCGGCATGACATCAGGACTTATAGCAGCATTTATTTTTCAAAAGGAAAAGCAATCACCTGCTCATTGATGAATGAACCGCACGCCTAGGAGCCAAGTGCCAAACATTTGCTGGCTACAAAACACCCTTCATGACTTTAGACATGGAACCTGCATTGTCACTCATAAATATTTCCTGTAGACTTTGTTTGATCATAATGAAACTGGGATCATGTCCTGAGACAGGATGAAGAGCTCAAAGCAACATTTTTTGGCAAAAATTGGATTAAATAGCCATTTCTGTGTCCATCAAATGGGGTTAAATAGCCATTTCTACGGCCATGAAGCCTAAGATTGTTTCGTACAAACACGAGATCTTCCACTCCGTGGATTCCTAGTTTACTTGGTGTTTCTTGGTGTGAGAAGTCGCTAGTTTTCCAAATATCTTGACATATTCCAACACCAGAAACCTGACTCAAAACCTTTATGGCTAGTGTCTGTAAGTTGGGTGTTTCAGAACCAAAGTTCTCCCACCATGCAACTGGATCCATCTTATCTCTGCAGTCCACAGCATCTTCTTCTCCTAATGATCCCTCTAGATGCCAATATGAGCTAAGCTGCTCTCTGAGTATGCGTCTGGCTGTGCTTTCGCACTCAAGTTTTTCTATTGTGGCTTTCCAGCCCCTCATCACAGATTTATTTTTGGCTTGACCCTTTCCAATATAGCGTGGATTCAGAATGTAACCTGCGGCATGAAGCGGGGAAAACAGTAGATCCCATTTGTTCTCAATTAGTTCTTCTAACTGATTCAATACACTGCCATCAATTGCCTTATTCTTCAATGTTTCAAGTGCTTGAACCCGCCAATCATATACAGTTCCAATCACAGATTTGTCGACATCAAGTACATCAATCAATCTTACAAATGGCTCATACAACTCCAATAATAACTGAGCCTTGTTCCAGAAATCATCACCTAGAATGGCAGATTCAATACTCACAAACTCGTCCTTGAAATTATGCTTCCATATCTTCCAGTCTTCGCTGACAACCAACTCCTGAAGACCTTGCTTCAGTTCAACGATTTTCTGAAGAAAGCAATAAGAAGGTGCAAACTTGGCAGCAGTGGTATCAGAAGATGATTCAAGGTTCTGAATGTGAAGACATGACGAAGTACTCGGATATGCCATCAAACGTTCCTCAATTGCCTTAGCACACATGATGATAGGCTTTGCCCATTCAAGTTCAAGTATTTCTTTCATCATTTTGAGGATACTACGAGAAGTACAACTTGACCAAAATATGTTGGGGAATTTTGACAATACATAGGACTCAGAGGTTTTACAGGCATCACCTAATTGTGAAATAATTTGAAGAACATTTGAAGGACCAACTTCAACAATTGTATCACAGAGTGCAGCAGTAAAGACTTGATCTCCATCATCACTAATGTCCACATCTACAGCTTTTAAAAATACGAGTCCCCTTGGACTTGAGACAAATAGATCAATGTGGAAGTTGCTTAATTCACCATCTACATGGCCTACACATAATATTGTGCACCCTGTATGTGGCCAAGATTCTCTAACTTGAGATACCGATTTTTCAATTCTTCCTCTCTCTTTCCTTAGAAATAAATCATAAAGCTTATCCGTCGATGGGGCTTCATACCCATCTCCAAAAGAACCAATTCCTTTGACCATTTCATTGAAGTAGGGGGAATTGACAACGTCAATATTCAACCCACTTGCGTAAAAGAATCTAGCAACCGCATCATCTACATCTTCTTTGGTGACAGGACTTGGTTGTGAAGTCTGAATGTGCTTACTTGGCTTATCATTTCGAGGACTCTTTTTCTTTTTCTTAGCAAGCCGTTCCTCCTCTAGGATCTGAAATGCTTCTCTCTGTGACCTGTCAATTGCTGGGCAGCTTTTGACCCCAAGACCAGAGAAGCCAAGGAGATGGGCCCTAACACGCGAATAAGAACCATTATATCGAAGGTTACAGTGATTGCATTTCCATCTTTTTGTTCCGCTTCCCCTGTGGAAGCCACCAAACACAGTAACATGTTCCCAACCCCATTTATCATACTCCAATGGCATATTCTCCAAATTAATGCTCTATACACCATAGTCTGGAGAAATGAAGCAGTAATAGCTAGGATAATAGAGCACAGCAACTGTTTAACCAAGAGACATGTCATTTTTCAGCTAAACTTCAGGAGAAGATACAAGCTTCATTCAAGCCTGAACAATTAATAACTGAGAATTTGTAACTTCAAATCTGATTTAATTAAGAATTTACCTACACACTCTACACTATTTTCCAAAGTAGGGGCAGTTAACACCAACTGCTTATTCCTTCCTCTTGTTTCTTGCAAAAGTTTGATCATTTACTTAGAAAACCAGCTAGAAAATTACCTGTATAATAGCTCATTCTCATGATTATGGGTTGTAACAAAGTTATGCCATTCTAACGATTCATTTGGTAATGGACCATTTTGCTTTAGCTTCATTCTCAATTAGAAAACTGAATCATAGGATGAAAAATTAGTTATACTGCAATGACAGTCAATGCCACATGATCATTCAAATTGGAATTTCCAATGTAGTATTAAAATAGAAAAGTGAGCACAAAAAAGGAGGCGACTTTTCTAAGCCTCTGTACTTAAGCAATTCAATGGCCAAAGCAAAGTAAATTCTAAAAGTAGCATTTGCTATCCTTTCGATGCACCGAACTGAAACAACGGTAGCTCATATAACTTCTAAAACTTTCGACGGAGCCTCTCTGCATTAATTTTTATCTTTGTGTACTCACATCTAAGCTCTAAATTTATCATGGGCGTTCATATAAAAAAAAAGTACACATCTTCAACGGAAAGAGCGAAGAACATTTCATGGCACTGAATGTCCCAACGAACAAAATTGAAAAAAAAAATAACACGTGTTTCGCAGGAATCAAACAATTCCATAAACCCTTTTGCAATTTTCTCATCAAAATCCTCTAGAAACTCAAAAGGAAGAAACTGAAGTTTCGTACAAGTCAAAACTATGAGAGAAAGAAAGCAGAGAGAGCGCGTTGTGGATTAGGGTAAACTGAAAGAATTAACAGTAATCGAGTGTTGGAGAGGGAAAAAAGATAAAGAGATGATTGGTTTACCAGGTGACGATCCGAAACTGATTTAATTGCCGCTTCGAAACCCACGTTTCTTGGAAAGGCGTTTCTGTGAAATTAAGGAGTTTCGTGTTTCTTCATCTTTTCGACCGTTTACCGTTAACATCTTGGACATACAATAGCAAACTGGGCTCGCCGGCTCGGGCTTCTGAATTTAAATGCTAAATATTTTTCTTAATATTTTATTTCATAATTAAATACATTTTATAATTTAACTTTTTATTTTAATTCTATGTTTTATCTTTATTATCACACAAGTCGTTTTTATGATATTTATTTTTTATATTTATAATAATATAAATTCTAGTGTAATATCATTTTAAATTTTGTAAATAAAAAACTAGTAGAATATGAGTTGAATGACTGATATTTATTCGGACACAGGAGACACAGCATAATAGAAACATCAGATCTAAAGCCATGCTTTATGGTGTGTCATATAAGCTTATTTTAAATTTCTTATTACGTATTAAGGTAAGATTAAATATTTTGAAACTTTTCAAATTCTATATATTATCAGCAGCAACAACAACAATAATAATTAGTATGAATTTCGCTAATATGTAAAGTCTAAAAAAATCCAATAATATGTAACATTATTCCTAACTATTGTGGAAATATATGATACCATTATCATTGAGTTACTCAAAATTGACATCAAATAGTGATTAGGAGTGAGAAATGTTCATTCCTATATCAATTAAATCAAATTTAAAAGAATTAATAATTAAAAAATCTAAAACTTTATTTAATTTTATAATACTAAGCTAAACTTTAAAAAATAGAGTTAAAATATTTTAACTTTTAAGTTTTAATAGAAAGAATCTGACATTAAATTTTTAAAAAAAAGCTATATCATATTATTATTTTTGTTATGCAAATGTGACATATTATATTTCTCTCACTTATAAATTGTATTATTTAATAAATTAAAAATATCTAATACTTTAAAAATAATTATAAAATAAAAAATATAAAAGAATATATAATTATTTCGAGGTTTTTGATATTTTCAATTTATTAAATAATAAATTTTGTATGCAACATAAATATAATATGTGATAATTACGTATGACAATATATTATTGGCAAATCACATCATTTATATTAAAAAAACAATTTAATATTGAACTTTTTCTTCTAGAGGTACTTTTAAAAGTTTAAGTTAGTATTATAAAATTAAATAAATTTTGATATTTTTTAATTAACCTAATTCAAAATAATATATTTCTTATTGTCCATTGGGATTCATTTAGCTTATTCCAAATTTCTTATCACGCACTACACTTTATCTTGTCACTCATCTGGTTGAAAGAAACTAGACCATCCAAGGTGTAGTGCGTGATAAGAACCTCTTTGTTACATATACTTCAATAGTAACTTTTAAAAGTTTGAGGTTAGATGGTTGCGATGAACCATTATAAACAAAGAACCCACTTCTTTATTTATAAATTGACTGGACGACAAGCAATGCCGAGTAGGACTCAAGAATTGAATGATTAGACGACGTTTCGTTTAAAGAGAAAATGACAGAAAAAATCAACAACTTTAAAATAAAGATCAGCCTCAGCTTAAAAAAATGACAGGAAAATCAAAATTAACCTCACTCAATACTTGCAGATGACAATTTTAGCCCGAGCGGGTCATAGGTCAACATGGTTTAGCTAACTCGGTTTGTGGCTCGACCGGAATAAAAAAAAAAAACCTTACGCTATACTTATTTTTATTGAACAGAGTAAAATTGACCAAAAAATCTCCACTTTGTATAAATAATTTTCATACTAATCAGTTTTTTTGGCAGTGCTTAAATAAATTGTAAATATGTATTAAATTATATATTTTAAATAGATTATTAGATGATTTAGTAAGCCAAAACCGGTCGGCAAATTTGACCAAAATCACGTCAGCAAAACTAAAGCCCCCCGGTTATTTTTCACCAGTCATTCTAAGTTTACCACACTTACCGTGCACGGGTCCCTTAAGCAAAAAGACAAATGTTATATAAATTAGAGATAGGATTAAACAATTCCGTTTTTATTTATTTTTAATTTACTTTAATAATTTATATATATATATAATTGAAAATTTTATTAATTAACAAGTAAATTTTATAAATTCATAAATTTTTATTAATCAAAATAATTCAATTAATTTTATTTAATAATTTTAATTACTATTTAAACTCTTCAGATAATTTCTTTTAATCATATTTTTAATTCTTTAATTTTATTAAATTTTTAGTTAATTTTATAACAATTTAATATTATTTAATTCTTTTATATCATACACTTTTTATCTTATCATTTTAATTTTCAGTTCAATTTTTAAAATTTCAAACATACAAGATTAGACAAGATACCAGGAAGTTCATTTCGAAGTATTTTAATGCGTTAGATCTCAATTAAACACGAAGAAACATTATATTTTAATAATAATAATAATTATTATTATTATTATTATATCCCGAAGTTTTGCAATAAAGTAGGGTCTGAAAGATTTGATAATATCCAATCTTATTTTTATATTGTAAAGAAGTTGTTCCCAGTAGACCTACATATAAATATAAATATAACATAATAATAATAATGCAATTTAAAAAAATAAATACGTAAATATCAAAAATATATTTTTTAATAAGTGTATTGTAAGAAAATGGCCCATAGGTTACGGAGCAACTCACAATTGATCTGCCTAGTCAGAGNNNGTTCTTCTTATGCTACTCCTGCTTCTTCTCATCTTTGATATCTCTTGTTGTACTTCATGTTCTGTTATCTTCTTCATCTTCTGGTTTCTGGGTTCTTTGGTTTACAAATTAACTCGTCTCTGATTTGAATACCCAGTTACGAGAATCCTTACATTGTTAACTTTTTCATTTTATACGTCGCACCAAAAGAGAAAAGAAAGGGAAGAGATTGTACTTTCTTCATTTCAATTATTAGGCCAATCCAAAAGCTCTGAAATGCAAAGTGACGTGCTCGAGAGTCGAGAACGATATTGCTCTGTGGGTCTTACTCACTAGCCTCTTTGGGATGTTGTGGATGTTGTGTTTCCAAGTTGCTCTCTCATAAATACCATTGAAGCTCTCGACCTCCTTACTTATTTGCCCACCTATCTTGTCCTTTTCACCGGTTTGAAAGTTGAAGGTGACAAAAACATGCTTAACTCAATAATTATTACTTATTAAAAATTAATGACAATTAATTAAGTTCAAAATCAAATTGCTCTTTCAAGGCATACCAATATATAGATATATATATACATACGAGAAGCGTTGACTTGGGTCTTATCTTTTTGTCACGGTCGAGGGATTTTTTACTCAGATGCCCAGAATATAATTTCTGCTATGAATAGTTTTGATGATAATTGGACTAAATTTGGTAAAGTTATTTTAGAATGTAAACAATTATTACGTGCTAGACCTCATATCAAGGTCTGTTGGGTTCGTAGGCAAGCCAATTTTGAGGCTCATACTTTAGCACGGGTCTCACATTTATATGCTAGCTGGTAAAAAAAAAAAAATACATGCTCTTTATAGTCAAATCCTTGGTTTTATGCCTGGAAACGTTATCTTTTACTATTTCTGGCATTGTTTCCTTAGGATTCCTCTTTCCCTTTCATTGATTTGTCATAAGAAGCGTCAGCACTGGAAATACTAGACAGAGATGGCTATTTGCTTACGTTACGGGATCATATACATATAAACTAACATTTATTAAGTGATACGAGTGGACAAAAAATGTTGCAGGGTCATGGCTACACTGTGGATACCACTTATCAACATCAATAGTAGCGCCACCTCTCTTGAGTCTGCCGTTAGCTTTCAAATTCCTTGGATGGGCTGCCGGAATCTCTTCCCTGGTCATCGGAGCTCTGGTCACTTTCTATTCTTACAACTTGTTGTCTATGGTTCTTGAACATCATGCTCAATTGGGTCATCGTCAACTTCGCTTCCGAGATATGGCTAATCAAATATTAGGTAATTCCCTCAATTTTCTAATTATTTATTCATCAATACCAACTATTAACTAGATACTGTACTAAAAACTAGTAAAGCATATCTCTAAGAACCGTATATATATTAAAAAAATCGTCAATTAGAAGAAGGGTGCTTTGAAATCAAGTAAGCCAAAGTCAAATAATTACACTGAATGGCATTGAAGTTGAGTTTTTTTGTTGTTTTATTTGACTTTTCTTTTGAGAAAGCAATTTGGCACGCCAAACTATGTTTGTGCTGTTTTGTCATTTACTCATTTACAAGTTTTGTCGCACAAAGGGCAGTAATGGGGTGATATGGGCCTTCCCTGGCTCATTTGCCATCTATCTGAGAACGACATTAAGGGCTAAAATCTGTTTGATCCAATTTGAGGTAAAATTTGGATTGAAAACATATATTCTTTTTTTAATTTCTGATTATAATATTATTTGGTGTAAATGATTGAAATAAAATAACTAAGTCTAATTTAATTAATTGAAATGATATCATTTTTTAATCTAACAAAATGATCAGGTTTTAGGTCAATTTTGAGGAAAGAATTGTTATGAATCGAGTTCGAATTAGAACCTCTTATGTCATTTTTAGAACGAATATATGTTTGCAGAATGGATGACTTTTAATGAAAGTGAAATTGGAAAAGAAATTGAGTAAAATGAAATTTGAAGAATTAAACCCATGATTGATTTACTGAATTTGCAAATGAAATGTTTCTTAGACTGGAACATGTACTAATGCATTTTTAACAAAATTGTTGGTGTGGTGTGGCAGGGCCAAGATGGGGAAGGTATTTTGTTGGGCCAATTCAGTTCATGGTCTGTTATGGAGCTGTGATTGCTTGTACTCTTCTTGGAGGCCAATGCATGAAGGTCAGATGTCATTGTAACTTCTTTGTCCTTACCATGTACTTACAATGTATTTCTGACTTATGAAGATAAGTCTAACCTGCTTCTTTGTTCTGAAACAGGCGATTTACTTGTTGTCAAGTCTGAATGGGAGTTTGAAGCTCTACGTGTTTGTCACAATATTTGGGTGCGTGATGTTGACATTGGCTCAGCTACCATCCTTTCACTCACTCAGGCATATCAACTTGATATCTTTAGTTCTGTGCTTGGCTTATAGTGCCTGTTCCACTGCTGGGGCCATTCATATTGGTAAATTAAGTTGAACATGATTCGTTAATCAGTTGGTCAAAGTTCTTTTTAACTTTGTTAAAATGTTGGATTATTTTGTCTTGCAGGAAATTCATCCAAGGAGCCGAAGGACTATTCTCTACCTGGAGATACTCAAGATCGTGTTTTTGGAATCTTCAATGCCATAGCCATTATTGCAACTACTTATGGCAATGGG
>JANTNU010000234.1:4384081-4398266 GCA_024752395.1 Erythroxylum havanense
TCACCTAACTCTTTAGTGCTATCTTACACTAATTAATGTCAAGTTACTTTATGCTAACTTAACTTACTTAATTACTCTAATCATGCTTAACCTTAAAAAAAAATTTTGGGGCTAACAGGAACGCATAAGGCAAAGGAGTAACCAAAGAAGAGCAAGCTGTCTGTCTTGATTGAAGAAAGAGAGGAGCAATGCCAACCCGAAGAAACCAAGATGGGACCCTTGCAAATACTAAACGCAATTAAGGCCAAAGTTAAGGTGCCCAAGTCCGAGAAGAAGGGATGATTGTTCGTGGAGTTAAAGTGAGTGACCAAGTAGTTAAAGCTTTAGTTGATACCGGAGCTACTCATAACTTCCTCGAAGTAAAGGAAGCTAATTGATTGGGCCTCAAATAAAGTGGTTAACTATGAGCCAAAATCAACCTTTGGAGTTGCTCGTGGCGTTAAGGTTTGCTTGGGTATGTGGTCTAACCTTGTTATTTTTTAGTTATTCCTATGGATGATTATCCAATTGTGCTTGGCACGGGGTTTATGAATGGTGCCAAGGCTGTGTCGATTTCCTTCGTCAATACTATGTGCATTTTGAAGGAAGGTAATACGTGCATGGTGTTTTTGTCACGTGAAGCAATTCTACAAGCCAACTAACTTTCGAACATACAACTTGCCAAGGGATTGAAAAGGCACAACCCACATTTTTTGTGGCACTTAAGGAAGACGAGCAAGCTTCATCAAGCGAACTGCCCAAGGAGATTATCCACGTCCTTAAGGAGTATAAAGATGTGGTGCCCACAGAGTTACCGAAGAGGCTGCCACCAAAGCGAGAGGTAAATCATAAAATCGAATTGGTTCAAGGTGCAAGTCCACCCCTAATGGTACCTTACTAAATGCCACCTCCCGAGCTTGAGGAATTGAGGAGGCAACTGAAGGAGTTGTTGGATGCTAGCTATATTCAACTGTCAAAGGCTCTATGTGGTGTGCCCGTACTTTTTCAAAAGTAGCATGATGGGTCACTCTGTTTATGCATCGACTATAGGGCGTTTAATAAAATTATTGTGAAGAACAAATATCTCATCCCATTAATTGCCAACTTGTTCGATCAACTTGGAGAGGCACGATGGTTTTCCAAGCTTGATTTATTATCAAGTGAGGATTGAAAAAGGAGATGAGCCAAAGACAACATGTGTGACAAGGTATGGTTCCTTCAAGTTTTTAGTCAAGCCCTTTGGACTCACAAATGCACCTGTCATATTTTACACCCTCATGAATGAAGTGTTGCAACCCTTCTCGAACAAATTTGTTGTGGTATATTTGTATGATATTGTAGTATATAGTAGAACATTATAAGAGTATATTATGCACTTATGACAAGTTTTCCAAGTCTTAAGGGAAAACGAGCTATACGTGAAGAGGGAGAAATGTGCTTTTATACAACTTGAAGTTATGTTCTTGAGACACATTGTGGGAGGGGGCAAACTAAGGATGGACAAGTTCAAGGTGCAAGTCATCCATAACTGGGAACTACTAAAAAAAGTGTTCGACTTGCATTCCTTTCTTGGTCTTGTTAACTACTATCATAATTTCATCAAACAATATTCCTCCCTCGCATCTCCACTTGGGTTTGGGATGTAAAGTGTCAAAGCGCATTTGAACCTTGAAGCAAGCGGCGATGGAAGAATCAATATTGGCCCTTCCTGATCATATTAAGGCGTATGAGGTACACACTTCTAATTTTGCATTTGGTGGTGTTTTGATACAAGATGGACACCCTATTGCTTACAAGAGTTGTAAGCTAAATGACACCGAGCATTGCTATATTGTTCAAGAAAAGAAGATGATTGTGGTGGTTTATTGCTTGAGAACTTGGAGGCATTACTTATTAAGGTCCAAGTTTGTAGTCATGACACCGAAAACATTACCACAAGTTACTTCCTCAAACAAAAGAAGTTGACACCCAAACAAGTTAGGTGGCTAGCTTTCTTGGTAGAGTTTGATTAGGGCAAGGACAATGTGGTGGTTGGTGCGCTTAGTAGGAAGGTCGAGCTAGCCACATTCACAAGTCTAAGTTTTCCTTTGGTGGATTGAATCAAGGAGGGACTGGAGCATGACCCACAAACCAATAGTTTGATGGAGTTGGTAAGTCAGGGGAAGACACGCCAATCTTGGCTTAAGGATGGGGTGCTCACAACCAAAGGTGATCGTATGTATATGCCAAAGTGGAAAGGGTTAAGGAAGGAAATCATTAAGGAGTGTCATGACTCCAAATGGGCGGGACATCTTGGTGCACATTTTACATTGGCACTCATTGAACGTGCATACTATTAAGCCTAAATGCACGATGATATCAAGATATATGTGAAGACTTGTCTTGTATGCCAAAAAGACAAGGTGGAGCAAAATAGACCAGTTGGGTTGCTAGAACCATTGCAAATTTTGGAGAAGCCTTGGGAAAGTATTTCCATGGATTTCATCTCATGCCTACCAAAGTCCGAAAGATGCAGCAACATTATGGTGGTAATGGATCGATTTAGCAAATATGGAGCATTCATCTTTTTGCCTACGAAATTTACAATCAAGGATGCAACACGCTTTTTTTTCGACATGTGGTGAAATAATGGGGGCATACCCAAGACGATAGTGAGCAATCGAGATACGCACTGAAATTTTGGATCAAATTGTTTAAGCTATTGGGGTCCGAGCTTAACTTCTCTACCAGCTTTGATCCTCAAATCGATGGCCAAACAGAGAGGGTGAATGCAATTGCCTTGTAAAGTTTTTTTGAGCAATCAAAACATTCTTCAAGTTCCTCGTTCTTGTTCTTGTTTTATCTTACATCTTTACTAACTTATGCTAGCTTTGTTTCTAGTATTCGAGGCAGAGGTCAACTTAGTTACGAGAATACAACTAAGTGTCGTGCAGTTTATTGGTAAAAGATAAAGTCTGCGATAAAGGATATTAAGAATCTTTGTCTCAGTTTGGTAAACACATTAATTTTTTATATTTCCGACTCCATAATCTTGAAGTTTAAGTTTCATCTAGTTGAACAATCCGAAACCAACTTCTTCATACTTAGAATGCATAGTTTTTGTGCATTTTCTTCAAATTTCTCTACTCTTTTAAGTATTGCCCTCTAATATACTAGACTATTCCAAATTGAATCTATTACTTCCTTTATCATATCCAGCCCATCCTTCACAACCAAATTCATAATATGCAAAAACAATGCATATGGAATAACCTTTCACCAACCAACAAACACCTAACCCATGTCTTATTAATGGGTCCGAGGCTGGCCCGACTCGAAGTCAACAGGCCAGGCTCAAGTTGAGCGAGCCTTGCTTTAGCTCTAGCATAGGTTGTCTAAGCTCTACTCTTCTAAACAAAATGACGTCGTTTCCATAATTTAAAAAAATTAGACAGTCCAAAGTCAGACCAAGCTCGAGTTTATGTCGCCTCTGGGCTAGTTGGGCTCAAGATTAGGCTTACTACCCCAAGCCTAAGGATGGCAAATGTGGCCCATTTCGTCAGCTGGGTCTGATCTAGCCCGACTTTGGCCCGAGTTGATTAGACCACAGATCGAGATTGTTTAGCCTGATAGGGTCAAAGCTCGAGCTCAGGCAGGGGCTATCCTAGCCCAGCCTAGTCTATGGTCCAACGGGAAAGTATAAAATGACATTATTTTTTATTTTTTAAAAAACATAAAATCAAGTCAAGCTAGGAGTCTGGCCATGAGCCGGTTAGCCCTTGGTCAATGGTCAGTGAATAGAACTTGAGCCCTGCCCCAGGCTCAACAGATTGTAAAACCAAAATGAGTGGGCTCCAGACTCGACACAATTTGAATTTTGGGCTCGAAGTTTGATCAATCTGGGTATGGCTTTTTAACCTTGGGTCGAGGCGAACATGTCTGATTCGTGCCCAGATGTCATCTCTGATGATACCAATATATTACATTTTATACTAAATGCTATATGAAAGTCACTTGAAAATGAAAATTTTAATATTCAAATATTAGTGTTATTTTTGTTATTAGTTAGTTGAGTATAGTTTCTAATATCATCAAGATTGGGTAATATTTGGGTTAAATAGATAGGTTCTCTAAGTCTTAAAGTTTAAATTGTTATCATTTGTACCTTATACATCAAATGTTGTTATAGTTCATTTTATTGTTACTTAAACATAAAAAAGTATTAATAAAATTAATTTAAAATATTGTGATATAAGTCTTGACTCTTGATATAAACATTAACAAGATTGTGAATAATGTAAGACTCATAGGTGTCATTTTGGAACTAAAATAGAAAATCAAACGCAAGATTAAAAAATCGTACATATTTTTGTTCTATTATAGTTAAAAGAACAAAATTATATTATATTGTTATAGCCAATTTAAAAATGACAAAAATAAAATATTAAACATGAAATTAAGATACGATAATGTCATATTCAAAAGGCTGGCAATATGCTTGCCCTGCCAATTTTTTAAATAATTTTTTAAAAATTAAAAGAATAGAACTTTTTTTTAATTGAGTCCAGATTTAGGTTATCCAGGCCTAGGCATAATTAGTTGAGTCTCAGGTCAATTTAGGTCTGAGTTTGAATTTGAGTATGAGCCTAAGCCGATCAAGTGAAAACACCTAAATTTAAACCTATGGGTCAGCCTATTGTCATCCCTTTGATATTCTATTTTCGCTAAAAGAATAACACTATATTCAATTTCAAGTGTTATGTCCAATATAATCAACCTTCATATTAGTTTTTAAGTTTCTATGATCATATTTCAAAATGTTTTTAACAATTTAATAATGATAAGTTATATTATGACAATCTTTTATGACATAAGGCACAAATTAAAACATTTTAAAGGTTAATATCTAACTTTGAAAAAGGTTAAATCGTTGTATAACATATTTAACCTTAATATTTACTCAACTCCTTCCAATACTGTCACTGCAATCTAACGTCACTGCAAATACTGTATTTCATTTGAAGTTTCTTCTCTCTTTTTTTCCGAAGTGAAAGCAAAGGCCTCAGCTCTACCCTCCAACGCCTTTACTCTTTTAAGTTAGTGTCAATTATGTTGATTCAGATATATTCACCACTGTATTAATTTAAACTGAAAACCAATGTTAAAACTTAAAACTTATCCTTCAGTTCTATAATTCTATTTCACAATTACACTAAAAAATGCTATCAAATCCTGAAGCGTCATTTCAGTAAATGTATCTTGCAGAACAGAAATAGCGTTAACTATTTCTCTGTTGGAAGAAAAATCCTGTATGAATGTAAATATACAAAGATGGTAATGGAGTTGATTTCTAATGTATTTGAGTTCAAGTATACAAGGGTAATGATCTGTGCTGAGAAAATGGAAAGAAAAAGAAGGGAGAAAAGAAATGAAGAACCACAACCTATCACAAGACCAACCAGCCAACGGCTGCCTTCAAAACAATAATACACAGAACTGCCGGTTGGTACTAAATATGAACCGACATGAGCCCCTACAATGGAATAAATAATGCCAAACCATGCATGCTACAAAAATGTGCAACTACCAAGCATAAATATTTGCAGAAGGAATGGTATAATCGGCATTAGTATTAGTTTGTCAGGTAAATTCCGCGGGGAGCTGTTATTATCCACCTCTCCTGCATTTACAAATTCACTTTTTCCAGTATTTGAGGCTGTAGAGACATTTACCGATGTTGAACCTGATTGATAGATTCACATGTATGATATGAGAATTTAGTGAAGAGGTAAAATGAGTCAAGAAAGTTTTAAATTTCACACCAATGGTTGCAGGTAATTGCAACTTACAGTCATAGTTAGCCCATCCAATTCGTTGATTTGCAATATCATAAACAAAAATTTTGTCTTTTAGAACAAGATCTGCACAACATCAAACACCAATATACTATACATAAGCACAAGATTGACTGGATTTAAATACAGGAGCAAACAAGAACAAACGTAAAGAAACCGAGGAGCACAAAGCATCCTCAAAGCTTGGCGATAGATAAATGAGCTTGATGATGGAATTATCTCAATTGGTGGACACCAAATTAGCCTTGAGGGGTGCCATTAGCATCGCAACCTATTGCTACGGTAAGAATCGTATAATGGTTGTGTGCATAATGGATGTGCAAACAATCCTCATATAAAAAGAGATTTATTCCACAGTAATGGGATGAAAACCAAGCAGCATAACACTTGTGCGTATAGAAACTAACAAAATGTTGAAAGGAATATGATCTGTAGAAGAACACAGAAGAAAGAGAGATTTTTTTGCCGCTTTTGAGAGGGGAGGTTCTTCAAGAACAAAAGGAATTCAGGATGTTTCAAATTCCTATATTTGACTGCTTAATCACACAACATCATTTTAGAAGCCAAAAGATTTAAGAAATAGGACATCAAGTAGAAGGAAATTCGCTTTGACTAAAACTTTTAGCACGAGTTCTTCAGTTTATATCATCTATTAATGTCCACAGAAGAGAAAGAAAATATAGGAACACAGGGAGAGGACAAGAGAGAGAATGGGGTTAATACCTCCAAAAATTGTTATGCCTTGCCCCTGCGTCTTTTGAAAACCAATACACCAAATTGCAGCACCACCCTGTAACACCAATTCAACCATCCTTGTTTAAAGATTATGAGGCTAAACCAAACAACTTCACAATACGAAAAAGAACTGATAGTGCAAATCACTGTAGAGATTTCAGGATGGTGCTTCAACATAAGCCAAGGTGAAAACCAGTAAATGGAAATTCTTTGGTCTGTTGCAGGTAAAACCGGGAAGAACTAATGCAGCATAACTACAGCAATATAATACATTCTGTGTGCAACCAATGGAATAACATGCAAACTCTTATCCATGCCAGTACATATAATTCAGAGATAGCCTAGAAACTCACAATAGAATTTTGTTTCAGAAGGTAGTCTTGAGGATTTAAAATCATGGACGCTCCTCCAGCAAAGTTGAAACTAACTTGAGGAAATATGTCATTGATGCTGAGCACAATATAGAAGCAGTCTGAGTTGAGACATTGCAGAAAACAGTATAACCAATAGAAGATAATTAGATAAATGGTTAAAAGAGAAAGAACCTGGATGTAACCAGATAACACTGATTTCCTTTGGAAAGAACTGGACGTGCAGATTGTGAAACAACATTTGTTACCTGCAACAGAAACAAAATCTGAGTCATAGAGTAATAAATAGCATTTACTTTACAATGCTGGATTCCTATGATATATATACCATAAACACAGGTATACATATTCTAATTTGTCCCAATCTATCCATAATACTATTTGTATTTTGTTAATCGAAACACACAAAAATGATATAGTTTTACTTACAGCACTAACAAAAGAGTTATAAGCCACTTCTGGGAGGTATGCCAAGGTAGTTCCAGAATCTATTATCGTCCCTGTATTACTTGATGTAGCAAAAACTGATGGATTGATGGATAAAGTTTGGCCAGCGACAGATATGCTTTGCAGATTCAAATTGTAATGGGACCTGTGTTTTAGGATTTAAAGAGGCTAGTCAGACATATGCCGTAGAACATTGTATGGAAAAAAATCTTGAGTTTCTAAGTTCAATCAAGAAGATCTGATCAAACAAAACCAACTGCATTATGAACATAAATGGCTGTGAAGCAAACAAACAAATACACTGCATTACTCGGTTTCCTTCAAGGGCAATGCACTCACAGTTGTTGCAAGAATTATACTTCAGTGTGGGAATTGAGCTTTGACATGGTTTTTAGAAGTAGTTGGTTATTATAGCATTCAATTTTATACGACTGTCAAAGGAATGGTTTTGCTTGCTAGTAGGTTAAAGATACAATAGGCAACATAGTGATCTAATAGGCATCTTGAAAAGCAAACTCTTTCAGATCTAAACCAAATTTGACATGGTACATCTCTTTGTACCATATACCAAGCTCAAGCAAAGTTGAATCAGCTTCTGGATTATTTTACCAGAAGAAAGGGCTAAGATAAATTGATTGGCTCGAGAACTGATCTAGAACTTAATTCACCAATGGATAATCATAGAATACATTCAGTGAAAGATATCATCAAAATCATATCTAATACGGGAATAATATTACTTCATGATAGTTCAAACATTAAGCAATCATCAACTTTCATATCAAAACTTTCAAGCATTAACTGACTTGCGCCCCTCTAGCACTCACAAGGATGAATATCATTACCTCATGTCCCTACCACAGAAAAAGAAAAGAAGAAAATAGAAACAAAAGGGGGAAAAACAAAAGAAAAGAGAAAAACTCACACAACAGATAAATATATGATCTAGGAAAAAGCTGTGGTGTTAAATGGTAATAGCCAAAACAAATTAAAACTCGGTAGTTGAGATTATATACACAAATTTGTGCAAAGAAGATTTCCCACTTCTATACGAGTGAGTTACATTAACGTTCATTTTAAGTAGCAAACAAAGAAAGCAATTGTCTCATTTGATTAGCGTCCAAACAAGGTCATTCTTTATCCCAAAGCTGAAATGAACCAGTTAAACGAAGGTAAGTTCTTAGTCCCACAAGCCTAAAAATGCATGCACATATCCTTGTCCATTAAATTAAAGAAAAAACTTCCAGTCCGAGGTCCTATCTCAGGAGAGCAGTTTAAAGTTTTAATCAGCGACAAAAGTTGGAAGTCGAGAGAAATATAAGAATAAATGTAACATACTGCGATGGCACAATTGGAGTATAAACAATATTTGGCTCCACAATTTCTCCAAGAACCAATATTCCGCCACCAGCATCATCTCCTTTCAGACAGTGTGAGAAGACTCTTGGTGTCACTCCCTGTGAAGCAAGTTGGGAAATAACAGACATGCCCTGTTGCCCAAACCCAAAAATCCCATCAACTGCTCTGTCAGATTTAGTTAAGTCTCCTGTCTGTAATGTGCTACACCTGTTTTACAATACGACATCCATGTTCTTGAACTCCAAGTTTCAGGAAATAAAAAGGCCATCATTTCAATCTTAAAACAGAGAAACTTGTGAGAGCTTACCCAAAGGTGATGGGAGCCGTAGAATTATTAGTCAAAGACCCACCAAGAACGGTATCAAAATGCAATAAATCAGACACATAATAGCCTGATGTACCACTTCCATCACCATACTGAAATGTGTAACTACACTGATTGTTTTGTGAAGAACATGCGGAATCTGAGGATTGAACTCCTAGACTGCATCTTTGGTCCGAACAAGAGATTAATGAAGCTGTTGATGAGCTCCCAGGTTGAAAGAAATTGAGTGGAATCTGTGAAAGAATCAAATGGATGATATAGAAAAATCTCAACACCAAATTTGCATATACTACGGACAAGGTAAAGTCAGCTTACTTGAAGTCCACTTGAAACAGGGCAACCGTTGCAGGAGTCACAACTAACCCACAAAACATCGCTCCCAGTATCAATTTGTACAAAGAAATCTTTTGGCGGAGAACCCAGTTGCACTCGTGCATAGTAAAGTCTATGGGTAAAAGGAAATAATCCAAGGAAGAGAAATAAATATACCAAAACGAGAACTTAATAACCAGAAACTACGTAATTGATCCTCAGAAATTGTTTACAACTCAGTTGCTTATCGTAGTTCTACTATGTAGAACTGTAAAATGACCCTTGGTCCTATACACAAAAGCTAAGAAGAGCCAACAAAATACACCAGCATCCTCCCAACTTATAGAAGTAATGGAGGAAATAGAAGACAAAAATGAAAACTTTACAGTTTAAAGCTTCAAATTATGCGACTCACTATTGGATGAACGAAGAAACCAACCCAAATACGGCATATTTTCCAAATTTTAGTTGTTAAAATTTAAATATTTTCATACGGCATTACAAATACAATATTAATAATTAACCAAGTGAGTTAAAACCATGAACTACAAACAAACTCAGCAAGTTCAACGGAAAATGCCTTCTGAATTCCTGGAAAATGTAAGCAAAGACTTAACAAACTGAAAGCAAGAGCACTGTAGACGAGACAATAATGAGAAATAACACAGAATTGAACCACCTAAACATCACTAAACAGAAACAGAGAAAAAAAAAAAAGCTGAGACTTACCCAACAAGAAAAGGGTTGTAAGTCCCCTGAACAGGGAAATCAACGACCCCAGCAGCCGACTGCAACAATCTTCCATGTCTGACTCGGTCCCGCTGTCTGAGTTGACTCATCTCAAGCATGTGACCTGGCGGAATTCCCCTCTCCAGCTTCAACGTCGTCGGAAAAGAGCACACCACCCCCGTCGCATGGCAAAGGACGACGAAGACGATTACAAAACTCGCCGGGAAAGCCAACCCCATCTGTCGATTTTAGCTGGTTTGAAGCTCTCTGCACAGGGCCTTAGTCCTTCTCTTGCTTTATGGGAATAGCTTTTGTTAAAGTACGAAACAAAGTGGAATTGAAACGAAAAAGTAAAAGAACACGAGGTCAGATATGGAAGAGATTCGACCCGGAGACCAAACCCACCGCTCAATAATAAATACACATATAGAGAGAGAGTTGATCTTGAAGCAAAGACCAGACTTAGAAGAAGAGTCGAAGGAGGGGGAGAAAGAGGAGGCAGTAGATAACAGAAAACAGAGAAGGTTTCAAAAACAGATTACGTTAACGTTCCAGTTAGTTCGGCTATGCTTTTCAATGCTCTTTTTCTCATCTTATGTGTTATTTTAATATGTTTCTTGTTCACATCGTATCATAGAACTCAACGGGCTACACCTATGCTCTACCAATATATTTTCTATTTTAATATTAAAATATTAACACGTGTAACTTGGGATTAACTACCTTTTACCGCATTCATGGACTCAAAAGATGAAACGTCCGGAACACCTCTAACTAGATATTATGTGAGAGAGGTAAATTATAGTTTGATTTTAGTCAATTTTTTAAAAAGGCGGTCCAATATTTAGTGTGTACAAAAAGTCATCATATTGGATGAGCTCCCACACTATCACTGTCCAGACTGAAACTCGAGATCTTAGACTTTTTTTTTTTTCTCAATGATTAACTGCACTACTCGTGCGGACACTTTTTACCACATTCTGATACATGGATAAAAGAGGAACGAATTGGAAGTTTGGACGGGTGCTTCGTTCGTTTCTTGTTTGTGTTGTTTGGTAATCTAACAACTACTTCACCATCATCATGTCATGTGCGTACTTCTTACGCGTTCCCCTTTTCTTTTTCCTTTTCTTTATGAAATTTAATTTAATTTCTAGCCAAAAATGACAAAAAATAATTATAGAAAATATATATAACAGGTGAAACCGTGAAAGTCAAAGAAAGGGATTGAAAGTTCAAATTTGGTATTCTGAGACATTAACTACGTTCCCACTTAACCTCCCGTTGCTTAAGGAAAATTATTAGTCGATACTATTTTATGTTTTTAAGGGTTGAAAAAGAAAATGCAGGTAACCTGCAAGTTAGCCTAATTGATTCAAGTGACAGTTATTTCACACGAAAAAAATGGTAATAAAAATAAGGATAAATAGAGGGAGAAATGAAAATTGATATTATCATTATAATTATGCTAATTAGTTAATAAAAAAATGATTATTTATTATCATTAATAGTGGTTGATTTGTAAAAAAA
This sequence comes from Erythroxylum havanense, assembly GCA_024752395.1. Taxonomy (NCBI): domain Eukaryota; kingdom Viridiplantae; phylum Streptophyta; class Magnoliopsida; order Malpighiales; family Erythroxylaceae; genus Erythroxylum; species Erythroxylum havanense. The sequence continues at coordinate 4,395,703 of JANTNU010000234.1, forward strand.
TTGAAAAATAAAAATTTATTGTATTTTAATTAATTATATTGTAATTAATTAATTAATTAATTCAATCATATGTTAATTAATTAATTAATTATAGTTATATTTTATTAGTTATATTTTAATTATTTCAATTATTTATATTATTTTAATTAATTAATTAATTACAATATTTTAATTAATGAATGAATTATATTTTGATTAATTATATTGTAATTAAATAATTAATAATATTAAACTTTATTGTAGTTAATTAATTACGTTTTTAACTAATTAATTAGTATTAAAATTATTTTATAAAAAAGAGTTATTACTAAAGATAAGTTTTATTTTTCTACTAAATGGAGGGTATGGAGGATTATCTAAAAGTGAGATATCAAGCTATTACTTTATAATGATAATCAACAATTAACCACTCACTTTTTATTCTTTACTCGATAAACCCTTCTTCAACTCATCAATCAAACACTCTCTTAATTTCTTATGAATTCAATTTAACTTGAGATATAGGTAGTCTGGCTTCAAATTTATGTTTTTTCTCATCTTGGATTTTAATCTTAATCTTAATCTTAATTTTTAAGCTTTAATTTTAATTTTAAGTAAAAATAAAAACCAATTTAATGTTAATGTGAATTTGATCATTTTTTTATTGTGAAATGATATTATATATTAGATAAGAAAAATAAATAAATAACAAAATTTGAAACCGTATTTAACTGTTATTGTTAATGTAGTCATAATTGTGTTATCAATAATAATTACATATTAATTAAAGCTTAAATTTTATAAATTGATTGAATAATTTTATTACCTTATATAAGATAAAGTTAAATAAATAAATAAAAATTTAAACTTAAACAAACAAATTTTTATTGAATTTAAAAATAAGAGCAAAAATAGAAATAAATATGTCCTAAGTTAATCATTAAAAATTAAATATAATATAAAGCCTTTGCCGACTGATTGTTTTTGGTGAATGATCATGCAGGCCATCACGTACCATAACGGTAGAGATAGAGTCAACCAGGTCTCGTCTTGCGCGATCTGATCTTATAGATTTTTCTAATTAATTATAATTAAATTATGAATGTTAGAATTCGTCCAGTTTTGAACTTGAAGTAGTATATACTATACGTTATATTTTCATCTAAGTGTGATTATTTTCATTATATCTTGACAGTAAACAAATGATTTTAGACTCCACAGCTCATTGTTTACGATATTAGTATTCACATTATCATTAGAAAATTGTATAATGTTTATAACTTTACAAAGAATTAGTTATAGGACTAATTACGTTAAATTTCAATTTAATTTTTAAAAATTATTATTTATTTTCATATTGTATCATCTAATTATTTATTATATTCCTTATTTTTATTTATTTAAAAATTTTAAAACAACCTCGTATTACATTGTTTTAAGTACAAAATTACTGTATATGTATATGTATGATATGTCATCTAGAAGACAACTAGAATCGTATTATAGTCAAGGATAATTAATCGTATAGACAAAGACAGATTGTCATAAAAATGGGAAGTTCAACCAATTCTGTTTGTTTAGCTAAAACTAAAAGAGTTGAAAGGAACGTTCTTTATCTGATAATTAGCAACTGTTTGACTTTCATCATAAACTGCCATATGCCTATATTTGATAGTTTAACAAAACAAAAGATTAACTATACTAAATATATTTGAATTGCACAGAGTTATGTATCAAAAGGAACCTAAATTGAAAATGGCATGTCCTTAGTCGCTTCCATATTTGCTATATAGCAAATTTGAGTTCAGATCTCCTGTCTAATATTATGATGTTTTATTATGTCAAATGAATCTCAGCTATTTATTTATATGGGTCTTATATAGATCCCGCGTAGATCTTACGTGAGTCTCACAAAATAAATAGTTGAAATTTTATGAGACAGAATAAGACAAAGTAATATTAGACAGAAAATTTTGGTTCATCAAATTTGGTGCACTTATTATGAGCAAAGTTGACTATATTTTGAGAGGCGACCTCGCTAACGGTGGTAAAACTTATATATATATTTATACATAGTTAGGTGGAAGATTCATTCAGGAGGTTTAGCTTGGAGTTGTTGGATTAAATGAGTAAAGCGTATCTGACTTGTGCACTAGATATGCCTTGTTGCCACCTACTTAATATACCCTACTTTTCTTGGAAGAGATCCCCACAAGAGGTCAAATGAAAAGCACCAAATTGAAACTAAAAACACTCGAGGATGTGTATTCTTTTTTCCTGAAATCACTATAAATGAGACTTCGGCTAGCAACCAAAAGCAGTATGTGCCAGAAAAGTAATGTGTCAAACCCTACATTTATGTACTTACCATGAAACTTCCAGGAGGGTTCTTAGCGTTTGTTTTAACTTTTATGGCCTTTTCAGCAGTTTGACTCCTTTCTTGCTTTTACTTTGTTGGTTTTTTTTTTCTTTTTCTTGCTAGATCTGGTTTATTTTTTATTTTTTTTATTTTTTTGGTATAAATGGAAAAGTACACCGATTACTAAATAAGACGGGGGAAACAGCGCCCCGATAGATCCTCTAAT
>JANTNU010000234.1:4398366-4410363 GCA_024752395.1 Erythroxylum havanense
GATGAACAACAGTCCAATTCCTGGTAAGGAGTTCCAGGATACCCATGACGAGAGGATTGCCCGACTGAGAGCGGGACGGAACAGAAGAAAGAAGCTGGTGCACCGTCATCAAACTAAACTAAAGTTATCAGGCTCTTTTTCCTTTTCCTTTTTGTTTATCTTTCCCTTTCCTGGTTCTCTTGATTAAACACTCAAAACTAACAGAAGGCATAGCACAACCTTAGCTAGTAGCCCTATTCCTTTCTTGCTCCCACCTCTCTTAACCACATGGGCTCGATATAATCAGTAGAACTTTGTCACATTTGTCTAGGTTTTATCTTGATATGGTAATAAGTTAGATCTCAATTCGATTTAAAGTTTGATCATATTTATTTTTATTAAATTCTATTTTAAAAAATTCACTAAAATCAAAATTTATATATTAATTTTGAATTGAATAACTTTTTTGATGCGACTTTTAATGTAATTTATTATTTATATCCAACAACATAACCTCGACAAAAGAAACTTGTACATTATTGTTTTATTTCAAAGGATGAACAACTAACTTTTTGTGGGGAGCACGTGAAAGCTTACTGCCACAATGTAAACTATACTGTTTTCCAATTGGGATTTGGACAAACAATAACGCAACAGGTTTCTTTCTTCTGTTAACAATTCACGCCTTTGGGGTAAGTATAACATTACAATCTCAGCTTTCTGAATGTTGTCCTCCACCAAGAAAAAGGTCTCCTTGATAAAAAGAACTTGCTTATCCGCCACATTTATTTGAAACTCAAAAGGATAAGATCCATGCTCACCAACTATGTTTTCACAAGCCAACATGCCAAATATTGAAAACCGATCAAGACATATATCAAAACAAACCAGGACATTTTATTTCTTTAACCAACACATAATCTCAGACTTCTCCCTATCTTCCCTCAACTGGTATTTCATACCGCACAGTGGACAATCATTCAGAAAATTAGGAAGCTGAATGCTGAATATTACGCATTTAGTATCTGAATTTTATTCTAAGAGAGATGACGTGCAAGAAAGAAGCGAGGACAATTCCTCTTGTGTGGCTAATCCGCATCCTTGCCACCTTACTTTGCCAAATTTATCAAGTAGGAAAATATACCTGCAGAGTGACAAGCAGAAGAAGAAAGCTATTAAAAACCAACTGTTCTTCCAATCGACAGGAGATTTTGACCAAGATTTCATACCCAGTGAGAAGGTTTAGTATTTTGAGATCTTTCCGAAAGTAATAATGGTCACCAAATGCGTAAACAATCTGTTTCTGAAGTGCATCATCTGTGCCACTTTCAGATTTTCTCATTGTCCACAGCAACAGCCTCTTCATTGGATTCAAGCGTAAAAACCAAGAATCTATAAATGAAATCTGCAAGATTGACAACTTCAGTTTGAAAAAAAACCATGACATTCATTTAAGATGACCATGTTCTCCTTATGAAACGGAAAAAGGAAACATTAGTGATGATCAATGTTTTAAAAGTCCACAAGTGTATTAACCCGTGCTGGGGAAAAGGTCAGGGGAGTCGAACTGGATTTTAAATTAACAAATTGAAATTGTGTTGAGTGATAATTTTATAATATGTAAATAGTAAATAATACATAATCAATTTACTAGTCACATGCAAAACTAGCGAATATTGGACTGAAAAGAGGACTGCAGCATGTTATCTACTATCAGAAGGCTTGATCTAAATATTCACTCTAATCAGTAACTGATGATACCAAAAGCAGAAAATATACCTCATATAGATGAATACCTTTTGTTTCTTGAAATGCCTCAAAAAAGGGCGCAGTCCAAGAGTCAACCATTGCCTGAGAAGATAAAGAAGATTAAATGGTAAAACTAACAACATCCAGAATTGAAGCTCTCTGTTGCTACAAAATGTCTTGAACAACAAATATAAAAATCTAATAACTACGTTTTGATAAAAGCAACCAATTACTTAAAAATTGTTCTTCCCTATTATAGTAGCCACAGATATTACATCATTGGGCCATGAGAAAAGGTTGGTTGAGTACTTATGGGTATTATAGTATTATTGGTTTAAGGTTTTTAAAACGTAGATGTAGTTAGCTTCCTTCTCATTCTTCATGAGATTTTCTTTTACTTCTTCTAAATTACTCATTTCCATCCATAACGCTCTCATCTGCACAGGCCAACAACAGTTGCAATTTGAAATGTCAAGTCCTATACCTGAGAGCTTGCCCGAAATGAAAGACAGAGTAAAGAAGCTTTTGGAGCAGCAGTTAAAGAATTATCTACAGAATCTCCAGTGGACCTGATGGGCAGTTTTTTAACTCTGCCATCAGAATAGGTCACTTCTAAATCAGGAAACTTGACAGCAGAAATTGCGGGTATTAGAACTTTATTTGCCATTGCAATCTGCATAGGTATAAAATTTACCTTTCAATAAATCAAAATAACAAGCAAAGAAGCCACAACCTAGAAACATGTGACTTGGGATAGTATCTAACAAAGCGCAAGTGATTGAATTGTGGAGGAGAACCCATCAAACGAAAATGGCACAATTTCCAAAATCCAAACATAAAAGCAGAACCAATACAATGATTACTTCATGAGATTTTCACTCGCAAGACATAAAAGTAAATCTTTTACCACTCATCCTATTCCAGGTAAATCAATTCTTAAGTAATATAAATGCACTAATTGAACACAAACTGATCAATGGGCAATTGGTGAAATACTAGGGATACAACAAAAACAATCAGTGAGTACATACTATGCAATTTGCCTTACCTTACCGCCATGTTTCTTGAACTCGTTAATGTCAGCAAAGTAGCCTCTGTTCATCTCATCTGCACTGCCCTAAATCACAATGACACCACAATTAACTTCCTACTCGCAATACTAATAACGACACATAAGTATAATAAACAAAACTAACAAAGGAAAGAACTTTACAGCCTGGCACGCTCTTTCTCCATAGCTGCTTTGTTCCCAATCTGCGAATTCAGAGTATAAATAGGAAATTCTACCTTATATATAAAATATCTTAAAAAAATATTAGAAACGTGAGAAAAATTACCTGATAAATGTCGAGGAAGCGTGAAGAGGTCAGTTGGGAGGGAGTGCAGTCCAAGAGCTTCACTTGACCACTGCATAACAAAATCGAAGCAATACTCCTATGTGCCATTCGATTTAATCTCAGCATTTCTTCTAATGTCCTTTTTGCTCGCAAACTCGCACTGCAATTAAAACCCTAATCGATTGACTCTTGGAGTGGCATTTGCAAGAATTTTGTTTGTACTTGAAACTGAGTGTTTGGGGCCTTTGGGCTTTTTCTACGTGGAGTTTTTTTTTTGGCATCTACGAGGAAAAAAGGAAAAGGAGTGTAAAGTGACGGACGCTAAAAAGCCCAATACTGCCCATTACAGCTTTACCATATACATGCAATATGAATATTAAAAATTTTAAAAAAATTAAAATTAAAATAAATTTTTTTCTATAAGAAATTTATATCTTTTATGAGTCAAAATATTAAAAGTATAATACCATTTTTTCTCCTTTTGATTTTTCTTTTCTTTTAATTTACTTTTTCTTTCTTTGGTAGTAGTGTTGTATATCTTGAGATGTAATTTTCTATACAAATTTAGTTTGGGAAATCATTACCATTTCTGATGAGTAAGTTGTTTTTGCAAAGCAATGATCCTCTATTCAAAATTACTCTGTCATATTCTGTCCATTAAATCTCAATCATCTGTTTATGTGGGTCTTATATTTATTTATGTGAATCTTGTGTAGGTCCCGCATAAATGAATAATTAATATTCAAATGAACAGAATAGGACAGAAGATCCGAACTCCTTTTTGCAAGTATGCTGATCGAATTGCTGAAGCTAAATAGAAAGTCAAAAGAGGATGATGTGTGTGCTTTTCTTCTTCTTTTTTTCTTTTTTTCTCCCAGTTTCTCTATATTTTTTGTAGAATGAATTGATAACATAGCATTAGTTTCATACCAACATGTTGATTTCATTTGATCATGTTATTTTGTTTGATAAACATTTAGGATTGGTAACTGATTTTACCATGTGATTTGTTTTATGGTTGCCAGATAATGCAAACAAGTAGGTTTATGTTGTGATTACCTAGAATGATTTGTTTGTGAGGATCGCTTTGCATCGTTTCACCTGTCTGTAGTTGTGATTCACGGTGCAAGAAAATGAATAGATACTGTATATAGTAAGCTGGTACTACCAATTATGTTTGCAAGCACAAAGAAGATCGTATGATTAATGCTGTAGCACAAGAAGGGCGTAGGGGCTTTATGTGGATTGTGTTCAGTTGCTACATTTAACTTTGTTTTGGGTTTGCTGAGGTGACTTCTTTTATAATACCCACATGTTATACAGTTGCACAAGGACTGCATTGACTCTGACATTTGCTGTTGTTCTGCTACATTACTTGACAGAAGAAGAAAGCTTGACGTAGACGAAATGTATGTCATCCAAACTCCATTAATATGGTAGTGGCTAGTCGGTTGGGAAGTTATTACATGCCAACTGCTCCCAAAACTCCCGACTTCTTCTTCACTGAGTCATGGCAGGCTTACTAAGGTTTGAACAACATCCATGTGCTTGGACTCAAAAGGTGGAACGTTCATCCTAAGCACTCCCACATTTAAGCCCGATATATTGTGTGTGTGAGGGAGGTAAATCACGGTTTGATCCTAATCAATTTCTCGAAAAGACAGCTCAGTGTTCGGTGTACACAAGGAGTCACCGCATTGGATGAGCTCCCACACTGTCGTTGTCGAGACTCAAACTCAAAATTTTGGACTCACTTTCCTTCCCAATAACTAACTAGGCTATTTATGCGAGCAACAACATCCATGTGCTGTTGCTTTGTTGTTGTTTTCATTAACAAAATCTATACGTTCAGTTCACAAGACATCGAGCTTAGCTTTTGCAGCTATTCTAGACATTCAGTTTGCAAGGCCTTATTGCATTGTTCATCGTTTCAATGGTTATTATTATTAAATAAGAACATAATTTGAATGGTTACAAAACAATGTAGGAATGATTTATTATTAGGAGGATCCTAATAATAAAACAATAAGAGAAAAAGGAGCTAAAGAATCAAAACTAGATCTAAAACTAGAGGAAAAGAAATCCGAGAGCAAAAGCATAGAAACAAAGCGTTTCTGAGATTCAGAACTGTTTGTTGTACATGATTTTTAATGGTGGCTCGTAATTGCTGGTGAGTTTGTTATGTCACCGATCATTTGTAATGAAATGCACGGCTCGTCCACTGGCACCTGCATTGCATTGATTGCATTCGATAATCAAAGAAAAGGAAAAAAAATAGTTGCAGATGTATTAAAAAACAATAACGTTAACAGTTACTTCTTAGATTCAGTCCTCTTTCACTTAAGTATTGTTTCAATTGGGTGCCAGGATTTTCTATCTAATTTTATTCTATAAATTTCAGCTATTTATTTATATGAGACCTTTATTTATTTATGCAGAACCTATGTAAAATTTATATAACCAAATGGCAGAGATTTATAAATTATAATTAAATACTGTAAAATTGGAGAGATTATCTGAACTCGACCAGTTGGGATAGATGATCGTTACGTCAGCTTCTTCTTTTCAGTGTGTGATGTGGACTTTTTAAATTAACATCACACGAGTGCTGCAAAAGTTTCTCTGCTCACGTAACTACTTGGATAAAATAAATGACACTCATGTGGGCCAAAAGGTGATAGCAGAAATGGTGATATTGGACTTTGTCAGAGAATCAGTGGCAGAGAAACTTCTGCAGCACTCTGTTTCCCTTTCAACCCTTTATCCAAAATCTATTTTACGTCACATCCATGCGAGTGAACTACCATTCTGCGCTGCACTTTCCCCCCTCTTACGCCTCTCCTCTTGTGTATTATTTATAAGCAACAGAAGGTAGGTGTTGGTACTGCTACAATATATCGTTTCTTCATTTATGGATGCTTCTCTGTTTTTGTTTCATTATTATTTTGTTTCACAGTTAAAACGATGCTGTAACTAAAGGTCAGATCTGGAAAAAGTTCTTAAAATTTCCTAAACCTTTTTAGCAAATTTTAACCTCTGTGATAATTATATAATCATGATTTCTTTTTTCAGTTGATAAAGTAGTTGTTGGCGTAGATGTGTTTTTGTTTCACTTACAAAATGTCCAGCTCCTAGAATCCAATAGAACTGTAGATTTTTGTAGGATTTGGTGAACCCTTTTGTCACCCCTCCATCTTCACCACAGTATAATGGCCTTCTCTTTGTGTTCAGAAAGTTCTGCAGTCCTTCCCACCTGAAAATAAGAAAAGATAAAGAAACTTCCAATTTTTGACACAAAATTCAACTGTTGACGGCAAATCCAGGGAGAAAAAAGTAGCCATATACACTTACTCGAGCTTTTCAACCCATGCCTCAGTCCCCTTTGCTGAGCAGATGACGTCAAGCTAACCAGAAAATGAAGTGATGTGCTTAATTAAAGGCTTTCAAAATTGTATTTATTAATTTTCGGAATAAACTATTGAATATTGACTGTATTGTTTCGAGTGCACTTGACAGGATTGTTCCTTTTTTTTTTAAAATTCAAATACAGCTTTTTGATAAGGATATGAGTTAGTATTTTAGTTCTGATAAATGTCACATCTGGACAAATTAATTAACAATGCTTCAAAAGAGATGGAAGGTTTCATGCAAGTGGGTGGTCCAGACATGGAGGGATTCCAACCCATACTTCTTGGTCTTGGCTGTCCTATTAGTTCTATGACAATGAAATGATAATTGATAAAAGAGTTCAATGGAGAAAAAATCAGTACCTGTCCATTATACACAGTCACATTCACCCCTTTGGCTAGGAGCTCATCAACCTGCAGCAGTGAACAGATTATTTACAAGATGAATTTAGAAATTCGTAAGAAGAAATCTAACTCGAGCAGACCTTAGGTTTCTGGGATTTCTACTGCAAGATGCATTACCTCATTAATTCTTGGCTTCATAAAGTCCCGTGACAATGCATCAAAAACATCAGAAGACTGTTGTCCCCATCTGTTCACAAGAAACTCCAGTTCAATTTAGATTTACTACTTTTTATCTATCAGGATATGAACTGGATCTAGATGGGATATGAGAAATGTTACATGACATTATCTGGGATAATCTTGAGCTTCTTTCTGATAATTCCATCCATTAAAGGATCTCCATTAACATCACCAGGAAGGGACCTCAGGTATGTAGAGTATTTTCTCATTGCAGTTCTTGGTGATGATTCTTCTGATGTTGAAGCTGCGGCATTCATTACCGAGTCTAACAGAAAATTATAGAAATCCTACAAGTTCAACCCAGTCATCTGTCAACAACTATATTCCATATTCTGACATGAAATATAGGAATTGTTTGAGGAACTAGAACAGCAAATTCAAAGCTTGAGAAATAACATGGCATGCAAATTACCACATTATTACTGTTTGCGGTAATGGCATCTTGGAGTTTAGCCCAAGTTTGCGTAGCATTGGCATAAAGACCATCTCTTATTTGCTGTTTAATTTTCTGAGCTATACTGTGAAAAGTAAAATGGATTTCCTGTATGTTAGGAACTGAAAAGAAGATATGTCTTTTTAGGGTTAAATACACCAAGTTGGAGGAAGAAGAGAGGAAGGTAAACCTATTGGACTTGTCGAGACCATTATTGTCAAGCCTCGAGACATCTTTTAGGAGAGGACCCCATGAAAGCTGGAAATGTTTAAGCATGATATCAATATAACCAATGCCATATATACGCAAACATAAAGAGCGAGACCACTTACAACAAAATCTTCCGATGAGATCCAGCTATTCCCAATTGCCACTCCTAGATTTGGAAAGTATATTTCAGAAACTTGTTTTCATGTGTTAAAGGAAATTGGTGTTAACATCAGAATGAATCTACAAGAAGATACCCCCAAGTTTAAGCTTCAATTTCCCTGCTTCAATGGCTTTAAGAGCTGACAATGCAAGAGTGACTGCATATTTCCCCCCATAAGACTCTGCTACAATATAAAGAGGACTTTCTTGCAGACTCTTATTTCTGTTGAATAACTTCTTCAGAAATGTAGTTAAGTCAGTTGCCGCCTGTTCATCAGTTTTCACGTAGAGATCATTGCCTTCCACAAAGCTGTATCCTGTTCCAACTGGATTGTCCTACCATTTTGTTTTTTTTTTCACAGAAGTTTCAAATCATCAGAGATCAGAGTAGAAGACTTCCATTAATGAGATTGTTTCAGAACAGATTCATCGTTCAGCTTTCATACCACAAACAGGAGATCAGCCACTTGCAGCCATGTCGAATTTCGAGGCTTCAAATTTGAGTCCAGTGGCCCAATCTCTTCAAAATTTCCTATCCCAACACCTGATGATCCCTGCATTTTCCAGAAAAACAATAACTCAAAGGAAGATTTCCTTCTTAAACGTGTAAATTATCACTGCAGGAAACTAGTTTAAGGTTGATTTGAAACACGAGTTTAGTACTAACTGGTCCTCCCTGCAGCCAAAGAATGGTTGGCCATGGCTTGAAGGAATGATGAACTCTGTTAGCGCTCTTGTAAAGCCACCAAAACATGTGCGCTTCTGCCAATACAACCCGGCCAAGACAAAAATAGGTGCCAATAGCAGTAAGATTCAGGCAATCAAATTCTGCGTTCTAAAACATGAATATAAGAGGGGAAACATTTATAAAACTAGCAAGTTATGAAACATTTTGCTTACTGGGTCTGACTTGAACATATCCCCATTCTTCTGATCCATCTTTACTTCCACTTGACATGGCATTTGCTCGATGAAACAGAGAAACTGAGAAGAAAAGACAAAGAACGAAAAGGTAATGAATCTTTTCCATTTCCAAATCCTTCAAAAGACCGGATACCCTCTTTACAGCTTCAACTTATGATTGGCTCTAAACTGACTTAAGTTTCTTTGCGACAAAGAATTGAACAAAAAGTGAGATCTCCATCAAATAACTTAAAGAGGTAATGGTTCAATTCCTAAGAGAAATGAAGTAGATTAGTTACTAAGAAGAAGCAAGTTTCCTTCTTTGCAATATTCTTTATGGTCCTGCACGTTACGGCACGAAAAGGACTTGAATATAATATCTGGTAAAATCTATCGATAATAATCTTTTCCAGGGGAAGATCGTGATAATAACTTATCCCAAAGAGTATGAGAAGTAAACTTGCTGATAACTGAAACTTCCTCTCTGTAACTTGTCTATTCCCTGCCAAAGATATACATGCTGTGAAGTCATATTATTACATTCAATCCAAGCCCTCGTAGTCAAGCGAGGTCTAAAAAAGTTTGATATTACGTTTTTTTACTATCAGGTAGAGAGATTATTTCCGATAAATCTACGTACAGATATGATAATAAAAAAATGGAAAGAGTAAATAAATAAAACTGACACATTAAATTATTATATAAATAAAATTATAATAAATATATAAATAAATAAAACTAAAATATAACTCGACTTTTTAAAAAATATTTTAAAACTAAAATATAACAAAATATAACATATAACATACTTTAAAGTATAATTTATAAATGTTAATGGTTAGAAAAAAAAGACGAACATTGATAATCAAGAAGGTTAATAACTTGTAATCTTTGATATAGCTGCTCAAAACAATAATGATCTTTAAATCAATGATTAAAAAAACTCAACTGATTCAGAAAATTATGAAGGGATCAATTTTTTAGTTTGACTTTTAACTTTCTAATTCGATTTACTTTAATAGCTTTTGTTGTTAAAAATTGAATAGTTTATTAATTAATTAGCCGATTTTTATAAACTAATAAGCTTGTATAAATTAAAATAAATCAACCAATTTTTACTTAATAATCTATTTTTTCAAATAATTTCAAATTTTTCGATGGAAAAAGACAATATCATTCTATCATATTTTAAACTCTATAATTTTATTCAATTTCTAGTTGTTTTTATAACGATTTAATACTGATTGGACCTTTTAAATCTTAAATTTTTTGTTTTTTGGGTTTAACTTTCGATAATATTTTTAAAACATTACTTTAAACTAATCCATTCTTAAAATCTTTTTTATTTTTTAAAGAACACCAAATTAGCATACTAACATATATCTCCGTCTTTTTGGCAAGGTCTCATGTATGTATCTCTGATCTTAAGTGTGAAATTGTTGAGAGAAGCTTCTCTTTAGTGGTCATTTCTTCCAGCTTCCTTACAAGATGTTTTCCAATTTTATTTTTCAATTTGTTGAAAGATCTTGTTTTAATTGCTTTTTTATTTCAGTTTCATCATGTTTTTATAATTAATACAATCATACTATTACCTTTCGTTTTTTATTTTTGTTTTCTATGTGAAACTAAATTCATTATCTATTAGTAATTAATTACTTAATACTAAATAATTAATAAGAAAATTTTAAGACCTTTATAATTCAATTAATCAATAATAATGCTCGAAATGAAAATTATATTAAAATTTCTGAAAATTTAATTATTTTAATATTATATTTTAAAAGTACACAATTTTATAAGTAATGTAATGCATATTCTTTTTAGAAACTAAAATTTTTAAGTTTTGTCATTCTTAATTCATTCAATGATACACATTATTTTTACAATTTTGTTATCTATTCGATTATTAATTTTAAATAAATATTTAATAAGAGATTAAAATAAAATTAGCTTGTTTTTTATGTTTTATTGAAAATAATAAAAATGTAACTAATTTAGTATTTTAGTAAATAAATAGATTGCAAAAATGAATCAAAAATTAAAAATTCCAACAACAACAAAAAGTGAAACTAAATCATTTCATGTTATTGATTATTTTTTGATTTAAAAATCACCCCATGTTAATTGAAAAACGAAATGCTTTCTAGTTTTTCCCTTAGGTCCACTTCTCGAATGGATTGAGGAGATTATACGTTATCGTGAACACTTAAGATTCATTGCATCTCAAAAATGGATTTTTGAACATGTTCTTATTGAATTTTTAAATATCTAACAAAAAAATTGATATATGATTTAATCATGTAATGCAAAAGATTTTTTTTTGTTGCATGTTATAATGTATGGATTTAATTAGGCGTCCAGTTTCGTTCAGAACATTACTACCAAGCATGTGTTATAATAGTAACAATTGCTCGGATTATGGGTCGGGTCACCTCTAGATAGACCCGTGGGTTGATTATAAAAAAAACCCTCCCAAAGCCCCTAATTCCCCAAGCCCTCACCGTATCAGCTTCAACCGGCACGGTTTGTATGCAATAGTATACACTTAATTCTTAAAGAAGTAGCAGTTGAAGAAGTTGAAGTTGAAGTTGAAGATGGAGATGGAGGTGGTATCTCTAGTGAACAACGTGATGTGCCAATTCGCAGACCGTGAGGGGACGCCTCTTGGAGCTCTTTGTATCTTCCACAGAACACTGCTCCGCAGCAGCTCCAACAAGTCGCCAACATGCTTCTCAACAATGTATGACCTGTTTGTTTCCTTTTCCATCGTTGTTGTTGTTATATCGATTTATAGTTTGATGTTAATTAATAGAATGAAATAGAATTTAATAATAAATAATAAAATGTAATATAATAAAAAGTTGTTTGAAGAAATGAAAGAATTTATAATATAATGTAATGAAATATTGTTTAGAAGATGGATAAAATATAATTTAATGTATAATAAAGGACTATTATATCTATGATATTAAAATGATTGTTACAGGTGGTTTAGCGTTATGAGTTTAAAATAGAAATTATGTCCAATTAAAAAGTCACATTTTAAGTTACAATTGAGACAAATAATTTTTTTATATATTTTTATAATTTAAAATAATAAAATTTTAATAAAAGTTTTATTATTTTATTACTAATTATATAAAAATATTATAATTATTTTTAATGAATTTTATTTTATTATATTACATGTTATTTATATTTAAAAATAATTTATTTCTATTTTTATTTATAAAAT
>JANTNU010000234.1:4483396-4501921 GCA_024752395.1 Erythroxylum havanense
TACAATCACGTAAATACATGATCTTTTACCTATTTTTAAAAACAATAATATCTAATCTAATATTCTAAATAACTTCGTTGGATTATGTAATTATAATGAATGAAAATTATTTACTAATTGGTAATTGAAATGCTTAATTGTTTTCTACACACATTTAATTAATCTTAATTGAATATTGTTAACAGATATAATTTCATTAATGAATTACCATGTTCTAGTCATCCTTTTTTCGATTTTTCTTTTGCGTTATCAGAAGAAACCATGGAGGCAATTAGTGTAGCCGGTTTCAATGGTGAGCCTTAACGTTCCAATGCTTATACTTCTACAATTATATATTGTTCACTACAAGAAAAAAGGTGTTCACCGATAAAAATTATCGATGGTAACAAGGACGAAGATAAATGGAGCCTAGTGAGATACTGGGTTTTTTAAAATTTTAAAAAATTAAATATTTATATAAGGATGAGGTTATTTGGAAGCCAGTAGTGCACTAAGTTCTCTAAAATTTAAAAAAATTAAATATTTAGACCCTTTTATTCTAAATTCTTAATTCCGTCACTAGTCAGTAATATAATTGGCCGATACCATCCGTTGCAAATTAACCAGCCATACGAAGTTATTTACATGTAACTGAAATTTATACCATAATAAAAATAACAACTTAACCAAGCTTGTAATCACAAAAGGAAATCAACACAAATATTTGTTTTCACACCATTTCTCATGAAACTAAGAAGAAACAGTAAATACGGGTTCTGGTCTGGTTCACACAAATCATGCAATTCTCAGAAGAAGATTAAAACTAGAGACAGAAACTAAGTCGTTATGGACCTTTAGTCTATATCGCAGTACGCCCTCTGAAAACCTTTGGAAGATGAGAAGTTGATCTTTACAGAAGAACATGAAATCTTAAGTGTACGATGTCTTATCTTCATCACTCCAATCTTAAACCGAATTCTGGCCCTAATTAGGACGTCTATTTCTGCTTCTCCAGACCTTTTCTCCAACCTGAGATCTCTGGACAAAGAGCTAGACAATGCCACGTCTCTGGACTCAAGCGTCGCATCTAGTCTAGTTACGTTCTTCCGAGGTTGATAAAATGGTTCGAGGGTATTAAACGCCAGGGTTTGGCCATGCACAGCCGCTGTCACTTCGATGGAATCATAGTACATGGAGATTCTGCGGTTAGGATTGTGTGCCATTATAACAAGACCGAATGTGGCATTGATGCGGTTGGTGTTAATGTTGAAGTTTTTGATTGAGCCATCGTCAACGGTGTAAAAGATTCGTTTAGGCTTGATTGCTAGCCAGGTAATGAGCACAACTAAGCCGACTAGGACTATCAGGACAATTATAACTATGGCAATGAGTCGGAAAAGCCTGGAGTGTGTTGTCCTGGTGGCCGGCGGTGGCCGGTTGGTGGTTGTATCGTTAGCCATGGGAAAAGGATTTGGTTTGCTGTGGCAAGTTGGGAATGGTCATTTAATAGGCAGAAAAGGGTAGGGAATAGTTTGATTGAGAAGTTATTGCCAGTGCAACATTCCAAATTTTTTCTTTAGTAGCAATAGACTTGTTGCTATCACCGACGTAATCATATAAAATGCAGAGAACGGCTTTGAATTTGCCTTTTTCATTATGATTGGAGAACTGTTTCTCTTTTAACATTTCTTGTATGAAACTCAAGACATCTGAGGTATTCAGGTTCCGTTGTTCTTTCCTTCAGAATGAAAGCTGTAAGGTTCATTCCACATGTTCTCATGGTTGATCATGAAACGATGAAGAGCAAGGCAGGAATATGTGCTATAAGAAAAGAATTATCCATTTGCTTGTTTACTGGATAAGATTTCATGTACTTGGAATTCATTGCACGGCTTTTTGGAGGAAGATGTCATCTTATTAGGCGATTTTGACCCAAATTAGGTTTATAATATAATATCTCAAAAGTTGAAGAGGAGGGAATCGAGTATGTAAATTCTAAACCGCAATGGTCGAGCTGTTCTCGGTAGCCTAGCTCTGCATACTTATACATTCTAAAGGAACTCGATACTAATCTTACGAGACTGCTCTCAGGAAACTGTGGCCCATATATCTACCAATGGTTCTTGCGTCAGTTCTAAGGCATCCCAAAAGCACTTTCTCGTTAACAATTCCTTCTTTGCTTTTTGGTTTTCCTCGTCAATTGCACAGAGTGACATGACCATATTAAGTCACCCCTTAAGTCTCATAATGTCTGTTTTATGAATATGCTTGGAATATATCTATCCAGCATTTAGTGATGGAGGTAATGGTTCTGAATTATGATCAGCTTTCTTTTCTTCATTTTAGCGTCGAACATATTATCCACACAAGTGGCACCATGTCAAGAGAAGCAATAGAAAGGTTGTTTTACGTGTCAAAAAGATTGTTGAAGTTTTAGGTACAAGCACTAACTGTAAAGGGTTTACTGACACAAAAATATCTTAAGTAAAACGGAAATAATCAGAAGGCCTAATAAACATCCCAATAATTATTACAATAGAGAAACAAAAGTCTTTTTGAGTTGAATTTGTTTAGCTGGAAGACAGTACTAGAGCCATTTTGAATTACATTGATTGAATAATAAGGGTAAGAATTGTGAAAAGTTGTGTGTTTAAGACATAAGGTTTAGTCTTGCCCTGAAAAGTTGTGTATTTAAGACTTAAGGTTTACCTGTAGGTAATTTAGTAAGTTGGACCAAACCGATGAAAAATTGGGTCAAATTAAATATAGATGGAACGGTTAAACAAGTGTCTAATATTACTACTGCTGGAGGATTAGTTAGGGACTGTCACGGATAGTGATGTAGTGAATTTCTACAAAACATTGGATGGAATTCTCCATTAGTTGTTGAACTCTGAAGAATCCACTCGGGCCTTACACTGGCATAGACACTTAGATATCAATGCGTTATCTTTGAAGTAGATTCATTAGAAGTGATTAACATTCTTTCCTCTTCCAGTATAATTTTGTCTAAAGATAATTTTTTGGTGGCAAGTACCGATGGTTCAATCCATCGAGCATATGAGGTGCATTTCTAGCATGTATATCACGAAAAAAAAACCAGTGTGCTGATAGCCTGACTTTTTTAACAGTTTTATCCAGCTCAAATTTGCATATACTTCAGGAGCCTCCGACGATTGTTATGAAGCTCATCTATCGAGATAAACAAGGAGCTTTGTACTGCAAAATAATGTGCTAACAGGGTGTTTGTAGTTTGAGTGGTGTGGAATTTGTTTTTTTATTATCTTTGTAAGCAAACAAAAAAAAAAGAATTAGGTACAACAAAGCTTTTTCCATACAACTCTTAAAGCGCTTTTCTAAAGCAATAAGCTTCCTTATATTATAATACTGCTCTTCACATTTCATGTCCATGTCTATACGGATTTCTCTTTTTCCTCAAACATGCATGCATTACGCCATCCACTGAATCAATGAAATTTCTACGGCTACCTACACTTTTTTCATTTATATAAACAAAAGTATGAATTCAGCCATTATTTAATTCAAAATGTCTTGTTCGAATGAAAGATATAATAGATGCTGGGTTAAGAAACAATTAATTCAACTTCATGAAGATGCAATTATTAAATTAGTGAAATTATAAAATATTGTGTTTATATAATTGTGAGATTTCAACTTTGTCATTATATATAGAAATTGTCTCTTTTTTATTTATAAACTGTAATATTGTACCAAAGACATTGTAAATTTATAAACAGTAATAACATCTTACAATCGTTTGAAGTCAAGGGGGTGCTTTCAGGAGAACAAATCCTCTGTTCCACAAATCTGATCCAACTCTATTTTATTAATCCAGATAAATGTACATGGGGTTAAAAATCAACAACAAACCTTTGGGACTGGGCTACGGGGCACAGGTGATCCTGTGCCTGTTTTCAGTGGACATGTGAGCTTGTTACTGTGTGAGAAAATAATAGAAAATTGAGAATATGAGCAATATAATAAAATAGTAGACAAAGCAATGGAGGTGGTGGTCGCCGCATATTCCATAGAAGATGCGACCATTGCTAATCTACAGGAGAAGGAACCCACCCACACGCCACTTTCCATTTCACTTTCTTATTCTTTTCGATTTCACATGCCATTTTTAAACCGTCGAGTCTCTCTTCGGTCTTCTCCATGTCCTCTAACTCGTTCCTTTTTCTTGTATATAATAACCTATAGAGCGCCCTACTTGGCCAGTTCATCCACATCTCTACTCACCTAGCATCGCCACCACGCACCACCGCCCTTATGCCAATGAACTCCACCACTTAGGAGGATTGGTCTAGGGGCGGTGGGAGGGTGTATGACTAAAGGGCAATACATATATATGTATTTGGTTATTCTCCAGTCCCACCGGGCAACCTCAATCCTTTGGCATTTTCACTTTTCACTGTTGATGGAGATGGATCATGGATCTCTGCTTGTTTCATGTGAAATGATCTGGAGACCTGCTCAAGAGATTGTTACCTCCATGACCGCGAGTTAGATCATGTTTCTTGCTTTGTTCTTGTGCTCCTATAATTACACGAGTATTGGCATGGGCTGTCACTTGCAAGATTAAAGGAAGGAATCGATCTATTAGAGCCAAAATTATGTAAGATCTGTATTGATTTGCATTTTTCCAATATAGATCATATGGACTGCTATATATGTGTAATATGACCTCTGTACAAATATACATATATACGAAATAAGAGATTTACTCTTTAAAAAGGTAGTCATGAGAAAAGTCTGTCATGGTATCAAGCTAGGATATCCCTGACCACTCAAAAACAATAACATTAGGGTTCAAATCTATATCTTTCACCATGAAAAAAGGAGACAAAACTCCCAAAATTTCATCATCTTCATCCTGTATTCTAACATAATTCATACAAAAAAATGAATGAAGTTCTATTCAAGATTTTAATTTCAAATTCAACGACTGACTCAACTACTGCTCCAATTGGAATCAAGTTGAATGGGACCAATTATGCACTTTGGTCTTGTGGTGGAGATGCAAATATTAGGCAAAGATAAGTTGGGTCATATCAATGGTGACTTATCCCAACACGAATCAACAGACTTAATGTTCCGAAAGTGGCATGCAGATGATGCTATAGTAAAAAGTTGGCTAATTAACTCGGTGAATCCTTCCATGACAGAGAATTTTATCATATTTCCAACAACAAAAATAGTGTGGGATGTCATTGTAATAATCTATTTTGATAGTAGTAATTTAACGCAAAATATCATAATTAAAGCAAACAGGTAGTTCAGTAGAAAAACATTGCAACATACTATAGGGATTATGGAGAGAAATTGATTTTCAGAGACTCAATCTGATGCGGTGCCAAGTAGATATTCAACACTACAATAGTATCGTGCAAGAAGAAAGAGCATACATTTTTTGGATGGTTTGGACGATTGGCTCAGTGAGTTCTAGAGGGAGGTTTTGTAGATTCAACCATTCCCTGCTATGGAGCAAACATATGCCTATGTTCGCCATGAGGCAACACACCAAGCAGTGACGATAAGAGCTACACCAATGGAATCACAGGGTGCTATGTTGGTGTCTAAAGGCTTGAGAATAGGAACTCTTGTACCCAACTCTAGTCTAGATGGAAAGTCAAAATTTCACTTCTAAATCAAAGAATGTATCTGATGGACATAAATGTTCTTATTGTGGAGGATCTAAACACACTAAAGAGACAGGTTTTAAGATTTATGGCTACCTAGAATGGTGGCCTCAGTTACAAGCAAAGAAGAAACGTACTATAGGAGAGACTGCTAACACAGGCAAGGATGGGAAGATTGCTAGAGGATTGGCTAATGTCTTTGTTAATCAAGCTTCAATTGTCAATGGCTTAACCCCCACTGAAGGACACAATACCACCTTAGATACAATTTTTCTAGACTCTAATATGAAGAAAATTGATTATTTGTGGATTCTTAATTTGGGAGCCTTTGACCATAGAACTATATCACAAAAACAAGCATTGCAAATGCCAAAGGGGAGACATTTCCAATGACAGGGGCACAGTGGTGTTGTCATCCAATCTGCCACTTTCTAATGTACTACTTGTTCCTTCTCTTGCACATAATTTTACTATTTGTAAGCTAGATTACCAAAGAACTATAATGTGTTGCAATCATTTACCCTAATGTTTTCTTCCTTCCAGACATACAAAGGAGATTATTAGACGTGGTATTGGGCAGGGGTGGGGGGTGAGAAGATAAGTCGAACATGTCAGACCAGTTTTTCTAACAAGTCCAAAGAGGAGTAGATTTATCTTTTGCACCGTTGATTAGGCCACCCTTAATTCGACTTTTTGAAATATGATTTTCCTGTTTTATTTTCAAACTTTACAATATTTGAGTTTAAATGTGAGACATGCATTTTGGCTAAAAGCCACCGAACTAATTATTTTTTGAGTTCCAATATGAGTATGGTGTCATTTATTTTAATTCATGCTGATGGGGGGGGGGATTCCCTAAAAACCAATATGTCTGACCATCAATAGTTTGTGATATTTGTTGATGATTTCACTACCATGACATGGTTATATTTACTGAAGAATAAGGATGAATTTTTTAAAACTTTTCAATCTTTCTACAAGATGATTTACGCTCAATATGCCTCCACATCACAAGTTCTTCACTCAAATAATGGAGGGGAGTTTATGAATTCTCGGTTTAGAGATTTCTTTCGCCAACATGGAATGATCCATGAGACTTCGTGCCCACAAAATCCTCCACAAAATGGAGTAGCGAAATGAAAAAATCATCATATCCTAAGAATTGCTCAAGCGCTCCTAATTAGAGTTAATATACTGAATCAGTATTAGGCATACGCATTCATGATAATAGTTTATGTTACTAATAAAATGCCATTAAAGGTACTTGAGATCCAAACACCTCTCCAAATGCTATCCCAATTTGTTACTTTACCTTTAGTTTTGATGATGCTACTAAGAGTATTTGAGTGTGTGGCCTGTGTTCATCTCCATAAGGATCAACGCGTAAAAGTTAATCCCCGTGTTGTTCGATGTCTTTTTTTAGGCTGTAGATTTCATCAAATGGGGAATCGTTGCTATGATCCCACTTATAGACACACTTATGTAACAATAGGTGTCACATTTCTAGAAAGTGAGAATTGCTACACTTTTAAGACGTCCATTAATTTTTCCTCTTTAAGGGGAGAATCTTGATGAAAAGCTTAATTGGTTGCGTTTTAAATGGCCAAATTTATTGACCCAAAGACATTATCTTTTAGTGAGGAGAAGACCAGAGACAGAAAGTTTTAGTGATTGCACTAAAGAAGTTGTCAGTGAAGGCACCTCCTCAAATAAGATAGAAGTAAATTCTCCCACAGATGTCCCCTCTCTCCCAACAATACCCATTGGCCCATCTCCTAAGAATATCACTGAGGTATGTACTCTAATTACTCCTTATGTCTCTAAAACCATAGAATGTCATGTTTCGGTTGGCTATGAATGACCTTTTAGGCATAGTTGTGGTAGATCTCCAAATCGATATTCTCTTGAAAAAGAAGAGAGAAGTTCAAAATATCTCATTGCTAATAATTTATCCACTGAATGGCTTTCTAAACCAGCAAGATGCCTTACTCATCATCATTCAGCTCACCACATTCCTACAAGTGTAGAAAAAGATGTTACAAGATCCAAGACGAGTCCAAGATATGAAGGAGGAGATGAAGACCTTACTAAAAATGGGACATGGGTACTCGCCTCACTTCTAAATGGAAAGGAATCGGTGGGAAGCAACAAGTACAACACAGGTGGCTCTGTTGACCGATACAAGGCAACGTTGATGGCCAAAAGGTATACCTAGACAAGTGGAGCTGATTATCAGGAAACATTCTCACTGGTGGACAAATTGAACACAATCAGACTTCTACTATCATTTGCTACAAATTTAGATTGGCCCTTAGATCAATTCGATATAAACAATTCATTCCTCCATAGTGAGCTTGAAGAGGAGATTTACATGGATGTTCCACCTGGGTTTACTATAATTTCTGAAGGTAAGGAATCAATGGCTACCTCAATGGTGGCATTAGTTACAAACGAAGAAGAAACGTACTGGAGGAGAGATTGCCAACATAGGCAAGGATGGGTAGATTGCCAACACAGGCAAGGAAGGGTAGATTGCTAGAGGATTGGTTGTTGTCTCTGTTAGTCAAGCTTCAATTGTTAATGACTTAACCCCCACTTTAAGTCCAATTAAAGGATACAATACTACCTCAGGTACAATTTTTCTAAACTCTAATGTGAAGAAAACCCATTCTTTGTGGATTTTTGATTTGGAAGCCTTTGACCACATATCCAATAATGAAAGAGAATTTTCCGAAAGAGCTAATACCACAAAGAACAAGCATTGGAAATACCAATGGGAAGACATTTCCAATGACAGGGGCTAGCATAGTGGTGTTGTCTTCCAATTTACCACTTTTTAATACACTTCTTGTTCCTTCTCTTACACATAAATTATTATTTGTAAGCTAGATTACTAAGGAACTGCAATGTGTTGCAATTATTTAACCTGATGCTTTCTTCCTTCAAGATATTCATACGAGGGGGGGGGGGGTGTTGGTTGGGGTTACTACTTGGAGGATGTGAAGATAGGTCGAGCATGTCAGACCACTCATTCCAGTAAGTCCAAAGAGGAGTATATTTATCTTTGGCACTGTCGATGAGGCACCCATCATTCAACTATTTGAAACATTTTTTCCTGTTTTATTTTCAAACTTGACAGTTTTCGAGTTTAAACATGAGACATGCATTTTGGCTAAAAGCCACCGAGTTAATTATTCTTTGAGTTGTAATAAGAGTATGATGCCATTTATGTTAATTCATGTTGATGTGTAGGGGCCTTCCCCGAAAACCAATATGTCTGATCATCAATGGTTTGTGATATTTGTTGATGATTGCACTACAATGACATGGTTATATTTACTGAAGAATGAGGATGAAGTTTTTTAAACTTTTCAATCTTTTTACTAAACAATTTACACTTAATATGCCTACACATCACAAGTTCTTCACTCAGATAATGGAGGGGAGTTTGTGAATGCTCGATTTAGAGATTTCTTTCGCCAATAAGGAATGGTTTATGAGACTTCACGTTTATAAACTCCTCAACAAAATGGAGTAACAAAGGAAAAATCGTTATATCCTAAAAACTACTCGAGTTCTCCTTATTGGAGTTAATATACTGAATTGATATTAGGCATATGCAGTTATGACAGTAGTTTATGTTATTAATAGAATGCCATTAAAGGTACTTGAGATGCAAACACCTCTCTAACTGTTATCCCAATTTGTAACTTTACCTTTAGTTTTGATGATGCAACTAAGAGTATTTGAGTGTGTGGCCTTTGCTCATCTCCATAAGGACCCATGCATAAAAGTTAATCCCCATGTCATTTAACGTCTCTTTGTTGCTGCAGATTTCATTAAAAGGGGGTATCGCTGCTATGATCCCACTCATAGATGCACTTATGTAACAATGGATGTCACATTTCTAGAAGGTGAGAATTTCTACACTTCCAAGACATCCATTTGTCCTCTTTAAGGGGAGAATCTTGATGAAAAGCTTAATTGGTTATGTTTTGAATGGCTAAATTTAATGACCCAAAGACATCATCTGTTATTGAGGAGAAGAGCGGAGACAGATAGTTTTAGTGATTGTACTAAAGATAGAAGCAAATTCTCCCACAGATGTCCCCTCTTTCCCAATAGTAACCATTCTCCCATCTCCTGAGAATATAACTAAGGTAAATACTCCAAACTCTTCAATTACTCCTTATGTCTCTAACATCCTGGAATGTCTTGTTTCTGTTGGCTATGGATTACCTTTCAGGCATAATCGTGGTAAACCTCCAAATTGATATTCTCTTGAAAAAGAAGATAGAAGTTTGAAATATCCCATTGCTAATAATGTAGCCACTGAAAGGCTCTTTGAACCAATGAGACACCTTGCTCATCATCTTTCAGCTCACAAATTCCTACAAGTGTAGAAAAGGGTGTGACAAGATCTAAGACGGGTCCAAACTATAAAGGAGGAGATGAATGCCTTATTAAAAAATGGGACATGGGTACTCGCGTCACTTTCAAATGGAAAGAAACTAGTAGGATGCAAATGAATTTTCTCAATCAAGTACAAAGCAGATGGCTCTGTTGAACGATACAAGGCAACATTGGTGGCCAAAAGGTATACCCAAACATGTGGAATCGATTATCAAGAAACATTCTCACTGGTGGATAAATTGAACACAATCAGGGTTCTATTATCCCTTGTAGTAAATTTAGATTGGCCCTTACATTAATTTGATATGAAAAATGCATTCCTCCATGATGAGCTTGAACATGAGAATTACGTGGATGTTTTACTTGCGTTTACTACAAATTCTGGAGGTAATGTAGTGTGTAAATGACAAAAGGCCTTGTATGGACTAAAACAGTCTCCTTGAGCATGATTCGGAAGACTGAGCTTGGCAATGAAAATATATAGATTTCACCGGAGTAGCTCTGATCACATGCTCTTTTTGAAGCATCAACAAGGAAAAATCATATTCTAATTGTCTGTGTTGGCAATATGATTATTACCTGAGACAATGCTAAAGAGATTGCTAAGCTTCAAGAACAATTGACACTTGAGTTTGAAATGAAAAATTTAGGACGAATCATGTACTTCCTCGGAATTGAAGCTATAAGATCTAACTAATCATATTTCTTTCTTAACAGAAATATGTTTTGGATTTATTAGCTGAAGTTAGGTTACTAGATTATATACCTGCTAATGTATCGATAGTTTAAAATCGTCGAATTTGAGAGTACCCAAATCAAGTCCCAATAAATAAAAGCAGATATCAGAGAATGGTTGGAAATTGATTTATTTGTCTGATACACGACTTGAAATTGCATATGCGATAAGTGTAGTTAGTTAATTGTTACATTGTCTCAACGAAGATCATATGAGTGTTGTAATGTAAATCCTTCGATATATGAAGTTATCCCTAGGAAAAGAAATTTTTTTCTTTAAAAATTGCAACCTTAATGTTGAAGGGTATGCTGATGCGGACTAGGTAGGGAACATGTTGGATAGGAAGTCTACTTCAGGTTATTTCACATTTATTAGGAGATATTTAGTTACCTGGAGAAGTAAAAAACATAAAATAGTGCCTTTATTAAGTTTAAAAGTGAGTTTAGAGGAATGGAAAAGGGATTATGTGAACTTGTAACATCTTATTTTCCCATGTTAAGGGTTAGAATCCTAGAATACTGTACATGAGAGATATCAATGAAAAAATTAGGAAATGCACTTCATGATTATGTATAATATAGCATATATACACATGAATTTGATTATTGCACACTTTACAATGATTTGTTCATGAACTCATTTGACATTTTTCGGGTGTAAATGATTGTTTTAATGCGATTATGATATGGATAGTGAATATTTTGCCTTAAAAATTAATCTCGTGAATTAAATTATTGATTTAGAATGTTTGATGAAATTTGAGAATTTTCTAAAATTATGGGTATTTTCAGACTAAGAAAAATACCAAATAGTGGAACAATTGATAAATGGCAATAGAAATATGTGTCAAATGGCAGTAGAAATTAATGTAAGTGACATTAAGATTTAATGACAAGTGATCATTGAAAATTGGGAGACAATTGAATTAGACATTGGAGACAAATGGACCAGCTTTTTAAAAGAGTCAATTGGAGATCACAATAAAATGACAAGTGGCAAGTGACAAGTGTCACAATACTTGCCACTCGCCACTCACAATTTTTTTTAAACCTAAATTAAAGACCATCTTATGATCTTTCACTTATCATTTACGATACATGCTTTTTGTCTTCATATTCTTCATTTGCTCTCTTCTTTACTCACAACCATCTCACTCTCACCCTCATCATGTTGATTTTTGTCCAACTCTTTCATTTTTTTCTTCAAGATTTGTTGTCTTCTCCATCTTGTTACTAAAAAACCCAACCTATTCCACTTTAAAGTTGATGATCGTGTATGTTGGAGGAGTTAGGGTTTCTTAAAGACTCTTGAAGAAGCTTTGGGTAAATCAAGTAAGTAACATATTAATCTTTATGGTGTTAAATGAAGCAGATTTGATGATATTTTAAGAGGAGGGATGATCATGAAAAAGATGTTGAAAATATATGTGTAAGGTGGGTGAATATTGAACATATCCATGCATTGCATTTGTGTTTTGATGGGCAATAGATAATGATGATTAATAGAGTAAATGGTGTTTTATATATGTTGGAACGTAGGTAAAGAAATGAACACATTGATGTCTTATTTTTATGTTTATAATGATCAATATTTCATAAGCTTTTTTTGAAATGATTTGAGTTAGAATGATCATTAAAGATGATGTAGGAAAAAGTGCAAAAAATTTTGATGGATAATGGGTTTTATATTATGTTTTCTTGGTGTAATAATGTGGATCTCTTTGGGTGTTTTAAAGATTTACTAAAATGATTCTAGAGCTAAAGAAAGAAAGTAATGTGTTGTCTTGAAATGAGAAGAATTAAGGTGATAATTAGAAGTGAAATGAAAGTGAAAATGAAGTTGAACATATGCAGAAAGTTGATGATGAACGTATATATGTATATGTTTTGTTTTTAGTGTTCATGATTAATCATGGATTATAGATGATATTAAGCTGAAATAGAGTTAAGAATTGTGAGGAAATGATGAGTAATTAAACTAGAAACGATAGGCCAAGTATAAGGTGTTGAATGTAGTAAATAAAGAGTTAGAAATCTGGAAAATATGGATGCAATTGGATAGATTTTGGGACACAAGGCATAACTTTTGCTATATGCTTTTAAAGAGGACTTCAAGTTCTACAACTTCTATGAAGATCCCAAGAAGAGATTTTGCTATCTAAAGGGTTAAAATTTTACATTTTTGTCAATGACCTGTGAAGGTCCACCCAGCAGGCATAACGTCCCTTCAAACTGACATGGGTGGAGTTGGAAAGCTGAAAAATCCGAAAAGGTCCTACCAGACGACATAAAGTCCGCCTAATGGACATTTACTGGCTATTTGGACTTAATTTAGGCTTGAATGGAGCTTGAATTGAACCTAGAATGATGCTTAAATTAAGTGACTAAATGTGTGATATGTATGAAGTGATAATTGAGGTTATAACTTAGTGAATGAATTGTTGATATCAAAGTACCAAAGGCATGAGTATAATGGGCATGAAGATGCTCATATGATTGTAGTTATGATTCAAAGGAGTTGAGTAATATTTGTTAAGAAAATGTGAATGAGAATTGGGTGTTACAAGAGCATACAATGTTAGAAAAAAATGACGAGGAGTTGATCTATGTTATTAGAATAACCAAATGTTCTTGAGTTGTGAGCCTAAGAATAAGCTAGACACATACAAAGAATAAGGATTGAATGGTGAGCTTTGAATGATCGTGTACAAATGAAGTGTAAATTTAAGTTAATTAGATGTATATTATTTATGAAATGATAATGAACATAAGATCTTAATTTAGGTAATATACTTGAGATTGTCATCGAGCATGCATTATACACAACACATATACACTGTATGTGATTGAGTATTCATAAGATTGTGCAATTAAGAAGCATTTCAATTACATCTGGATTAAAAATTTTGGTTTTGAATATTTGAAGTTGTGAAAATCATTTTTTAAGTGATTGGTCGACTTGTATAGGTTAGTAGTCAACCAATATGAGTTAAAGTTATTAAATTTTACGTATCGTGAGTTTGTTGTAACACTAATTAATATATCGACTGACCATTGCGTCATATTGGTAGATCAATATGTATATTAGTTGACTAGTTTCAATGACCTATGAATTAGGTGTGGTAAATACATATTGGTCAACCAATATGTTAGACTAATCGATTAATGTGTCATATAGCGTCACTATAATGGCTAGTTCTTGACTTTAACAACTGTTTGGGTCTCAAAAAACTAAAAATATTTTTCCCATTAGTTTTAACATAAAGAACATTTTAGGTGTTGTAGACACACATTTCAAAGAGTTTTTCAATTACTTGAGCATCATTGTCTTATATTTGTGTGTAAGAGCCACTTTGAGTTATCAAATGAATAAGTGAGATATTTTTTAATAGTAATATTTTGTTGGGGTGTTGGATTATACTTGGGAGTGTGACTAATGTTCCTCTTCACCTTGAAAAAAGATTGTTAAAGGGTTCCTCTTTATAAAAAAAATGATCGTACGAAGGTTACTCTTCACTTTAGTCTTGAGAACGAACGTAGGCAAGGATTGTCTGCTAAACCATTATAAATAAGTTTAGATTCGCTCCTTCATATCCTCTTTAAATGATTGTTCAACTGTTTGATTAATTTATATTAAGCAATTTTCTCATACTTATTTATATTAATTATTATTAATTGAGTACATTGGTTAAAAAAATTGTTAAATTTTGTAAACACTTAATCCCTCTCCCCTCTTAGGCGCCATTAGGGGCTAATAATTGGTATCATAATGGGTATATTAGGCTAGCATTTCTAAAACAAATTCTATAATAAAGATTATAATGACATATTTAGAAACATCGTAATCATCATCATTCAATTAAGATGGAAAAAGCATTAGTAAATCACCTTTCCTTGACGGTATTAATTACATTTATTGGAAAACTAGAATGAGAATCTTCTTAATGGCCAAAAGTGTAGACCTTTGGGAAATAATGTTAAATAGTTCATTTATTCCTACTAAAATTATAGATAACAAAAAGGTTTTTTAATTAAAGGAAGGAAAGGAAATTCAAAATAAGAGATTAGTTTCTTTAAATAGTGGGGCTGTACATATCCTTTTTTATACAATAGAAATAAATTAAAGAATTCAGTAGAGCCTTTATGTATGAAACAACTTATGAAATTTGGCATAGCCAATCAAGTAAAAGAGACCAAAGTAAGCATCCTAATGCATTAATACGAATTATTTCAAATGAATATGATAAAAACATATCTAATATATATGCCAGATTAATTTCTACGAGAAGAAAATCCACACGCTAAGCTATAGGCTTAGTGGTGTTCAAGCAATTCCATTTCACATGCAATTCAATTCATTCAACTATAACGTGCATAATATATAATATTTTTCAAATATAAATATCTTCATTTATTTTTTAAGCATAAATAAGCATTTAAAATCAAGCTATAAAATAGAAGTATGTATCTATTTTAATAATTCATATCTAATTACACAATGATGAATAGATTGTACATTTTAATTTAAAAAGCCATTACTATTTTCATTTGAAGTTACTTAATCATTAGTCATGCATTTTTTTTGTAATTGTTTCAAAGTAAAATCCAACAGAATTGTATTATCGAGCCAGTTAAGTGGGATTTTTAAATATATAACTGGGTTCTTAGAACCATATAGTCTTTTTTTATTTACATATTGAGACTCACACATTTCATAACACAAATCAAATATCTTACACCGGAATCGAGCTCTCAGAGCTATATAATCCGGTAACGTATATCTTGATGCAGTATTACTAACTCACTAATTAACATGACAACCTTATCACATTCCTCCAATTCTTATCTATTTTGCTAGGGGCAAATCTAATTAAATTCCATTGAAATTTCATAATAAAAGCTTTTTAATATCCAATTCAAGCTATTCCATATTCGAGACATATTCATCTTACCAATTAATCAAAAATAACATGTATATCAAGTTTCTCAATTCAAACATAATGTATGCCAATTGGGAAAAATACAAATTATAAGCCTAAAATCCCAATTAATCACATATACTACTTCATTCAGCATCCAATTAAATAATTTTTAATAACAGTTTCATAAACTCTCAATTTTATCTAAAAAATCTAAATTACATAATACACAATTTTTAGGAAAAAATAAAATTACATGAACTTCAATTTCACCATCAAATCCTTATTCCTTCTCTTTCTCTTTGTCTCTCTCCTTCAATTCATTTTCTTTATCTTCATAATATTGCATAATAAATTCAATTTGATGCATTTTATTCATCAGTACATGCAACTACATCAAAATCATGTATTAAAAAAATCAAAATTCCATTAACTTACCTTAAAATTTTTTAGGTACTATTCATTAAGAATACTCATATACCTTTTCTTTATATTTTCCCAATTTTTTTGTTGATATGGTGAATTTAGGGACCTAGGGTGATGATTTAGTATTTAATAGGTAATTTGAGGTTAAAAATTAAGAAAAATGGCTTTGAAATGAAAGAAAATAAAAGAAAATTGGAGAAGAAAAAGGGAGGTGATTCTCGACAATGTTGTGGAGAAGAAGATAGAGACCTTAATTAATGTGGTCCCTTATTAAAAATTTTCCAATTTTTTTAGACCCAAAATTAACTTTAACTTTTAATTCATTCTTTTCTTCTTCTCAATAAAAATGGCCATAAGAAAAATATCAACTTCACATAAAGACCTTAATTAATATCATTTATTTCCATTAATATTTTTACATTTGACTTTCAGTACCCTTTCTCGGGTTAAACTTTGACCAATAGTCAACTCTTGGTCAAACCTAATTTGATCCTCAAGCTATCCCAGAATAATATTATCTGATGCTAAATAAAATAGAATACGGTTTGGGTCTCGAGAGTTACTATTCACCTCGGGATACAATATTCACTACTCAAAAAGTACTATTCATAAAATCGAGATTTTTGGAGCTTTACACTTATGAAAGCAATGAAGAAGAAATTAGTTTAATCACTAGAAAATTCAAGAAGTTCTGAAGAAGAAATTCTACAAAACAAAGGACTTCAAGAAAGATAAAAATGATTTAAAATATAAATTCTCTAATATTATTTGCTTTGAATGTTAAAAACATGGTCATATAAAGTCACAACATCCTTAACTCAAAGATGCATCTAAGTCATGAATCTTTTTATTTTTCACAATTGTTTTGTCATTATAAAAAAAAGGAGATTGTTGAACTGAGGAAGGTTCTAATCAATGTTTTTATGATGACAAAACTTTATTTTATTTATTAATTTGATGAAAAACAATATTATAACAATTGAAGCCATAAACTCAAGAAAATAGTATAAGAAGTTAAAAAGGAGAAGTTGAAGTATGCAATCAACAAAATGAAGATCAAAACAATATCAAAGAAGATCAAGACTCATTAAGGTCATTATAGATTTTGTATTAATATTTGTAATCTCACTTTATTAATTTTAGATTCCAAAAGGCTCACTATTCATTATAAGTTTATCTTACTTCATTACATAATGTTTACATTCAACAAAAAGGCATTGAAACTTTTGATTTTAATATAGAAGTCTCTTAATCTTTTAAATTATATTTAGGGATCAATTTTTAGAAGTATTTTAATCACATATGAATTAAATAAATTAATATTGAGCATTTGACGTTGTAAAAAAATCACGTCTTTTAAGTGATTGGTCGAACTATATGGATTAATGGTTGACCAATATAGATAAAAGTTGTTAAACTTAATGTATCATGAGTTTGTTGTAACATCAATTGATATATTGGTTGACCAATGTGCCATATCTGTAAATGCATATTGGTCGACTAGTATATCATACTAATCGATTAAGGCATTATATATAGTCATTGTGATGACTAGTTTTTGACTCAACAGATTATTTGGATCCTAAAACACTATAAATGTATATTTCTCATTGCTTTTAGCATAATAAAGTTTTTGGGAATCGTATCCACACATTTTAAAGAGATTTTTAATCATGTGAGTATCGTTATCTTATATTTGTGTTAGTGAGCCATTTTGAGTTATCAAGTGAAATATTTTAAAGTTGTAATCTTTTGTTGGGGTGAATTGGATATTATACTTGAGAGTGTTCCAAGTATAATTAAGATTCCTCTTCACATTAGAAGAAGATTATAAAAATGGTTATTCTTTATCGAAAAAAGATATACAAATGTTACTTTTCGCTTTGAAAGAAAAATTATAGTTGAATTATAAAAAAGTCTGAAGAATGAACATAGGTTAAGGTTGTCTGCCGATTTACTATAAAACGGTTTGTATTTTCTCTTCCTCAACTTTTTTAAATTATTGTTTGATTGTTTGATTCATTTATATTAAGAGTTTTCTTCTTATTTATTTATATAAATTGATATTAATTCAGTATATTGATTTGAAAATTTGTTGCATTTTGTAAACATCCAATTCACTTCCCTTTTGAGTGTCGTTATAGCCCATACAAATATTAAGTTAATTAATTATCTCCTTAAACTCTAGTAATCTGTGGAAAAACAACATTTCAAAAAATGTATAAATTATGTGTAGGCATATATGGATAATATTAATTTATTCCTTATTCATGGATTTATGTTAGAAGTATGATATGACATGATCAATATAAATTTTAGAATAAATTTTTATTCTAAACAATAACTGTAAATACAATCAAAATACCCACTCAAAGCCTCCCATGGGATAC
>JANTNU010000234.1:4502021-4513677 GCA_024752395.1 Erythroxylum havanense
TTTTAGAATAAATTTTTATTCTAAACAATAACTGTAAATACAATCAAAATACCCACTCAAAGCCTCCCATGGGATACTCAGTGGTAGAAAGAGAGAGAGGATTGTGTGCGAATGAGAGACTCATAAGTCCTATATTGTCAGGCCAAACCCGAATCCTGAAATTTATATATAAACCACTCGAAGGAGCACGTTAAGAAGCTGAGGTTTGCCTTCTTGGGAAAACATATTTACTCCTTTCCAACATCCATTTAAATTTCACAAAATCCAGGTGGCATTACATGATTCTTTCCCGCCACGAATAGATAACAGATGAGATCCAATCATCCAATTCTGATATCTATCAATGGTCTTTGCACGCCCTCCTTTTGCTGTCCTTTTACGTCAAAAATCATAAAACACTTGGAAAACTTTCTGACCATATTCAATCAACACTTGACCATATACAAACAAAATTTTCATATATAATATTGATTTATTTTATTCATTATTGTTAATAATATATTAATCAATTTAACATGGAGAAAATTAAGTCTTTATTTAAAAAATTATTTTATTATGTAATAATAATATTAATAAAATATCTAGATCCTATTAATTACAAATTATTTTCTATGTTAATAATACTATTTAATATTAAATTCTAGAATAATATTTTAAGATTAATGAATGAATATTATTTATCCTATTTTATTAACACATGTTAATTTGTTTATATATTAAATTTTTATTTATTGTCTTATAATGCTAATAAGTAATATAATTAATTTTTGGAAACAACTACTCTACTAGTTAGAAGTAAGGCTGCCGCTGCATACTTCAGATCTTACGTCTCAACTAGATTTCTACTGAGTATTGTTGTTTGTTTGTTAAGATGTTTAATTTATTATAATATATATTTATCAAACTTTTTGTTAAAATAAATTAATATTTTAGAATAAAATCTAATATTTTTATTTAAGTAATGAGATATAAGTATGATAACTTTTTATAATAAAGAAATCTATGATTTTATTTATCGATAAAGCTAATCATTAACTATTTATTAAAAGTCATAAATAAAAATTAATTAGTTTATTTATTAATATTATTAAGCAAACATAAAAATTAATGAATGTTATTTATTATCATATTAAAACTATTAAATGTAATATTATCTTAAATTTAAAAATAATATTATTAATTTATAATATAACTAATAACATGTAATTTGTTCAATAAATCTTTATACTGTGATAAGATTACGTAAAATATAAGAGATTTCAGAGTAATTCATGAACTTAAATGAGATGTTGGTAATTTTTTAACTCTCTAATATAATTATTTTTTCTTTAATGGCTCACTGGGCCCAGCGGATCTTCCTGTTCCTGGCCTACAAAATTTTTGATTGGCTATTATCGTTTATTGATTGAGCCGCGAAAATTCACGAATTTCGAATTTTATATACACACTGCTGTACGGTACTCGGAAAGACGCAAATTATCGTTAAACCCAACAGGGAAAAACGAAGCCCTTGCTTTACTGTTAATTCTTAAGGACCAAAATGCCCGTCCTGGATTTAAAATAATATTTTCATTATTTGAGCATTTTAATTGATTTTCATGTATAATAAAAACAAAAAAATAACTATGTAAATTATAATATAAATTAATAAATCAAAAGAACTTCGAAATTTAATTTTAATTCCCAATAGTCATAAACATTTTTAGGTGACACGTAAAATTACAAAAATTTGAAACCTAGGAGGAAAACAAAAAAATATGAAGAAAGAAAACATAAGGATTCGAAATCCCAACAGGGCTAGTTCTGTCATTCCTGGATAATTTAAGGTTGTCCTCTCTCTCCTCCTCAAAGAAAGCAAGAAACGGACTCGTCTCTAACCCCTCTCCTATCTCTCTCTAACCCTAAGTTCTAATCTTTCCGTTGCTGCAATCTTCTTTCTTTCTGATTCTTCTCAAATATCACAGCCCATCAAGAATCAAGAAGAGGTATATCTATAAATTGCATTCGAAATATTGATTTCTAGGCATCCAAAGAGAGGGGGAGAGAGCGGACTCTAATTATGGCAAACGGTACGGATCAGAAGGAATTGTTAATGGCCAAGGTACGGCCGGGACTTAAGCGGGAGTTTGAGTTCGCGTTCAGGTCCCAGTCGGAAGTCTGCGGGTTGGGTCGAACCCGGTCGGTTCGGGCTCAAGCCGGAGCTTCTCCTCCCAATAATGTAAGTGCTGGGAAATCGAAAAGTAACAAAAGATTGAAGAACGGTGTAAAGGGTTCTAAGAGCGGTGGCCTAAATGGTGAGAAGTTGAGTGATTTGGTGGGGAAAGTAGTGGGTAGTGGAGATATGGTGGAGATTGTGCGAGAAGAGGAGGCAAAAAGTGACGTGGTTGAATTGGGGAGTGGGGATGAGGAGGCAAAGGTTGGTTTGATCGAATCCGTGACTATTGGGAGGAGTGGCGATTTGGAGAGTGTGGAAGGTAAGGACAATGGTGCTGATTCGAAGTGTGTAGAGGACATTGGAAAGGGTGGTCATAGTGGCCGGGAAAAGGGTCTAGAGAATGTGGAGTCAATTAGTGCTTCTGATTCAGACAATAAATGTGAGCAAGGGACTAATGCTACGCTTCCGTCTTCCATAGGTGTTCACGATTCTAAGAGTGAATTGGTTGATGGGGTTTTGGAAACAAAAGGTTCTCCAGAAGTAAGAATGAGTGGTGGCGTTGATGAAATTGAAGAAGGAACAAGTGGGTCGTCGCCGGATTTGGTGAATGGTGAGTCGGGTAGTAATGGCCCACTGTTAGTTTTGCAAAATGGTAGCGAACGTAAGGAACAAAAACATATTGTTAGGAGGTTTACGAGGTCAGCCTTGAAGTTGCATGAGACTGAAAAGGAATCCATTTGTGAGGATGGTGTGGCGGAGAATAGTGTTGAAACCAAGAATGGTGCTTTTGGAAATTCATCACCTACAACAGCTACTGCTAATGCCTCATCGTCGCCCAAGACATCAAAAAATAGCAAGTTCTGTATCAGGTTGAAGGATCTTCTTGGATCAGGACTACTCGAAGGGCTGAGAGTGAAGTATTTGCGGGGCTCCAAGGTATGGCTTCGCACGCCGTAAGTGTTTCTTCTACGGATGCTTGTTATTAGTTCAACTTTTGATTTGGGATTTGATTTAACTGTTTGTAGGCTAGAGTTTGTGAGGCAGGGCTGCGCGGAGTGGTCAAAGGATCAGGAATTTTGTGTTTTTGCCAAACTTGCAAAGGAAATAATGTGAGTGTCTTTGTTTGTAGTTATTTTTTGTTTGCCCATAAAGAGTTCCCCGCATGATGTATAAATATAGTTCTTTGTTTTGCTGTCAAATAGGTTGTTACGCCTATCATATTTGAGCTGCATGCAGCCAGTTCAAATAAGCGGCCACCAGAGTATATTTACCTAGAGAATGGAAACACACTCCGAGATGTTATAAATGTTTGCAGGGACGCTTCTTTGGAGAACTTAGATGAAGCATTGCATGTTTCTATTGGGCGGTCGGCTTTGAAGAGATCTAATTTCTGCTTCAACTGCCGAGGTTTCTTTTCCCTTCTTGCATGGCGTTCAATGTGTTTTTTTCCTTTTTTGAAAAAAAAAAAAATCCTAACGGCATTGGGATACATATTTTAGGCCCTGATGTCAACTCTGGAAATTCAATGGTTCTTTGTGGTCGGTGCATGGAGTTTGTGGATTCTGATTCTGTCTCAGCAGGAGCAAGTGATACAAATGAAGGGTAATCAATGTTACAAACCATGTGTTCCGTCAGTTTACCTAGTTTTCTCAAATGAATCTAATCAACTATTGCAAATAGAACCTTTTCATACATGAATGGCGATATATGTTCTGTTATAAAATAGTCCTGCATGATTAATCATAGATAGCCAATTAGACTATGGCTATCTGTCATTTTATTGTCTTCTCTTGAGAGCATTGGACTTGTGAATTGAGTGCTGTTCTTAGGTTTTGTTCCACTGGTTGTCATCAAACCCTAATAGAAATGCTGCTAATATAAACTGAAGTATCAATGGTATTTTTGCATTTAATTGGCTGCTAAACATTTTGTGCCAATTTTAGATGGAAAACTTGCAAAAACTTCTGCCTCTTTATGTTCTAAATCACAAGAATGTGGTTTCTGACTGTGCACGAGATTTTCTGCAATTCCATCTAATTGCAGTCAGAGTTTGTCTTTTAGCAACATAGGAATGCTCAGACAACACCATCAGTCAGCTGCAAATACACAGTTGCATTTGTATTTGTGCCATCTCTTTTTGTGTTTAATGAAATATATCTTTCAACGGCACGATAAGGTAGGCTGATATCTTCTATTGATATTGCTTTTTTATTGGTTTATTCAGTACACCGAAACCTTTGCCAGTTCCAAAATCCTCTGCAAGTTTGATAAACAATAGCTCTTTACGGAGCAAGAGCCATGGAAGACTGACAAGGAAGTTAGTTTCTTTTCTTTGTTCTGACACCTAATGTCTCCATGTCTATTTTAATTTTTAATCTTTCGTTTAGAAATAAATCATTCTTTGACTCATAATGTTTCTTGTCAGAGTTTTCTGTTGTAATGTATTTTATGTTTCTTCATTCACTTTGTTAGGGATCTGAGATTACATAAATTGGTTTTTGAAGAAGATATATTGCCAGATGGAACTGAAGTTGCATATTATTCACAGGGAAAGGTGGTGCTTGTTATGTTGATGACAAGTTAATTTCTGTTAACGTTAAATTATGTTTACTGAGTGTAGCTATCAAATGTTGGCAGAAATTACTCACGGGATACAAGACAGGTTATGCAATATTCTGTTATTGCTGCAACTCTGAGGTATGTTTTATTGTGCTGAAGAAACTCTCCTGCCTTCCCTATCAAGGAGAAAAATAGGAAAATGATGAATGGAATTTATCTTATTCTGGAGTTTTTGTCTTTCATGAAATTCTTTATGAAAATTTGATCTCTCTTTACATGTGTTGCAGGTTAGCCCTTCTCAATTTGAAGCTCATGCTGGTTGGGCATCCCGTCGGAAACCGTGAGTATACATATTTTATTGGTCTTATGTCCATTGTAGAATATGTATTGGCTCCAGATCATTAATAGAAAGCTTATGTTGTTTGACTACTGGTGCATTTAATTAATCAACCTTCATTTTTCAGTTCTTTTTATTTGCATGTTTGAAGCAGTGTTTGCTCTTATTTCCTCTCCAATTTGATTTGTGCTCCTTTTCTACAGTTACTTGCACATTTACACATCTAATGGGGTGTCTCTCCATGAGTTGTCAATATCACTTTCCAAAGTTCGGAAGTTGTCTACCAATGAAAATGATGACCTGTGCCAAAAGTGTCAAGATGGTGGAGATCTTTTGTGTTGTGATGGATGTCCCAGAGCTTTCCACCCAGGTGATTTTTTATTTTTCTTTTATTAGTAGTGTTATTTGAAACTTGACACATTAGTCCTCACAGAAAATGGAGGAATCGTGCTATTATAATTGTGGAGCATATATATTGCCATATTAGGGAAAATTGGAATTGCAATTTGTATTCTTGAAAACAACTTCGTTATTTTGTAACTGTGAGTAGTTAAAGGCTTGGAAAGAGAGAGGCATTGGGCATTTGAATTCTTTTTTATGTACACTTTCTCTTGATTATTGGAAATTGTAACTACATATTTACCACTGCTAATCATTTCTAGCAGACATCCACATCTTGGAGGTTTATTGGTCTAGATCAACTCTATGCTTTGCATCTTAGGTAGCAAAGGTAGTTTTCGTAGTTAAAATCAATGATTTGAAAACCAAATTGGGTTGAGTGGTGCTTGTCTGTGTGCGCAAGTGGGTTCCTGAGAGAGAGAAATTTGCTGCTAATAAGTTGTGCCCTCATTGATTGTATTCTAACTTGTGGAAGCTTGATACGTGTGTATAAGCACATTAATGCTTCCTGTAATGTAGCCACTAAAAGAATTAATGGATGCAAATTGCTGATGCTTTTCCTTGATTGCTCAATCCCAATTTGCATAATATGTATGTTACCTGCTGCAGAATGTCTTTCTCTGCCTAGCATTCCGAAGGGAAAGTGGTATTGCAAGGTTTGTTTGACTACCTATCAGAAGGAGAAATTTGTGGAAAATAATGCCAATGCAAAAGCAGCTGGTAGGGTTGCTGGAGTAGATCCCATTGAGCAAATAACCAGACGATGCATTCGCATTGTGAAGCTAGAGAATGCTTCTGGAGGATGTGTTTTGTGCAGGTTGAGTCTCACTTTCTTTCTAATCAGTGCCACTAGTTATTTTTTCTCTGCATCTCTTCTTTCATCCTTTTGTTCTTTTTGTGATCAATGTTTAAGTGAAAGATAACTGTGACAAGTCGTAGCTTTGCTTTGCTTGCATGTACTGCTTGTATCTTCTTAGTAAGCTTAGATTTGTGTAGTTGAAGATTCAGGATCTTATGTTTTTCTCGGTGATTTGACTTGGGAAATGAATTGGGTGAAACAAGTTATTGGTCCCCTTTGAGTGCATGGATACATATCATTTTGGTTTCATTTAAAGCCAAGCCAATAACCCCTTCGTGTTCCTCTAAATGAAAGAACAAAAGGACAATACTCTGGTTTAACTATTGTCACATCATGCATATTTTGCTTTGTTTACGTTGATTGCACAAATTACTTGACTTCAATCTCCAGAACCGCTTCTTCTAGGAAAGAACTGAATGAAATGGAATTTCTTCCTGTTGTACGACTTTTGATGTTTATATCATCTCTAGTCTACTGTAATATACTGTACGTTCATTGTCTTGCAGGGAGCATGACTTCCAGAGAGATTTTGGTCCCCGGACTGTTATAATTTGTGATCAGGTTTATAATAATCCATTCATTAAAAATGTTAATTCACTTATTGATAAATTCTGCATTGATATACACTTAATTTCTTCAGTGTGAAAAGGAGCATCATGTTGGCTGTTTAAGGGATAACAATCTAGACGACCTGAAGGTTTGTGCTAATTTCTGTTTTTTATCATGCAAAAGTTTACTGTATTTGGTGCTTATTTATTTTTTTGACAAAAATAAAGTACCTAAAGGTGATCTTATGCTGTTGGAATATGGCATTTGTTCAACAGGAGTTACCAAAAGGTGAATGGTTCTGTTGCTCTGGTTGTGCCAGAATCCATTCAACTCTGCAGAAATTGGTTATACGTGGTGAAGAGAAACTTCCAGATGTATGTCTGGATGCTTTAAAGAAGAGGCAAGGAGATAATTGTTCAGATATGGGTGACAAAATAGATGTGAGATGGAGGCTTCTTAATGGGAGGAAAAATTCTTCTGATGATGCTAAATCATTATTGTCTGTTGCTGTCGAGATCTTTCATGTGAGGAATCTCTAGTTAGATTTCTTTAGAATGCTTTTGGCTGTCATCTGTAGAACATATGAAGATCAATTGTGATGATTGTCTTAGGATGATCAGTATTAATGTTGAACATTGTTTTTCCTGGTCTTAATACTGTCAAAGTAGAAGTTGCTTCTGTATCGAGTAGTAATTGATTCTTAACTTTCTTTTTATTTTATATGGGGTATTAGGAGAGGTTCGATCCGATAATCTTACAACGACCTGTAAGTGAAGGTGGCAACATTGACCTCATTCCATCATTGGTGTTTGGGTAAGCAATAACTTATATTTCAATTTTTTCCTTAGGATTTTAAACAAATTTTTTTTGGGTAAATTACAGGTTTTGATTTTCAGTATTGGTTTTTCAATTTCTTTATCTTTTTGTGCATTTAGTGCTTGAACTGCATGAGATTGTTTTGTGAAAAATAACATTATTTGTCTTTTTAGGGATAACGATGTGAAAACGCAAGAACTTGGTGGCGTGTATTGTGCTGTATTGCTAGTCAAGTAAGAACGAACAGACCTTATTTATTTATTTATAACCATGTTCTGAAAATGATCATTATATTGATAACTGCGCCTTGGCATACAGCAATGTGGTTGAATCAGCTGCAATTGTGAGGATTCTGGGGGAGGAACTGGCGGAGCTTCCTTTAGTTGCGACTAGTAGGAAGTCCCAAGGACAGGTTGATAATGAGTCATTTTTTTCCTCATGTGCACACATCTTTTTGGTCACTTAATTGGTTTCCTCAAGGAAACAGCGTTTTTGTTTCTGAATTAAAATTACTTGTGCTTTGCAGGGTTTCTTCCAGGCCTTATTTGCTCGTGTGGAGAAACTGCTTGGCTATCTCAATGTGAAAAATCTTGTACTGCCAGCAGCTGAAGAAGCTGAATCTATATGGACCAACAAATTTGGGTTCAGCAAGATGAACCAAGAGCAGGTTTGTTCTCTTTCAGAAGTACAAATTAGTCTCCCTAACAATTATATCTTAGGTTTTACAAGCAGAGCTTACATTCTGGGATTGTTATTTTGTTGGTTAATTAAATTAATACACGGATATTGTTACAGCTGATAGAGTACAGGAGGCATTACCAATTCACAGTGTTTCAAGGGACATCAATGCTGCGGAAGGCGGTGCCCAAGGGCCGAACAGCCGTTCGACGGGGGCAGTTGAACTAATATTTGGTCTGAGAATGGGGAAGCGTTTCTTAGAGCCATTTACTTGATGCAAAGAGTGGTTGTTTAGGAATGCAGATTTTGTCGAAAATGTACAGGGTCCAGGGATAGATGATGACCTATTTTGAAGTTGATGGTCTGTCGTCATATGGCTGTTGCCTAGTGCCTGCCGCATGTCTTTTCTTTTTCCTTTTCGGTAGAAATACACATATTTATACGATCTGTACAGAAAGCCAAGCTGTGGCAGTGCTTCTTTTTGAAATTGGAACCTTCAAGAAGTTTTGGAGTTAGTGTTATTCATGAAACCTGTGGTACTCGACCTTTTGTTGTCTCGCTGCATTATACGTATCTTATGAATCAGGCGGAATTCCTATCAATTTATTCTATAAAAGGTAAAGAAAATACGTAGGCTTAAAAGAAGAGGTAATTAGATGGAGAAGAGCGGGTAAAACTCCAAATTTGAATTTCGAATTGGATTTGATAATGCATTTACATATTTGCCCCAATTGGATTTTTTTAATTACTTTCACCCCCCTTCATATTGAATTCAACCCAATATAATAATCATTTGGTATCTTTCTCTCTCTCCCGCTCCCGCACTCTCCCAAGTTCTCAATCTATCAGAGGTACGGCGGCTTTGTTTTGTTGATTCTCTGTTAGCAAATTGAATCTGGTTCATATTCTGATCGAAATTGAAATTTGATTTGGTTTCTGATCGGGAGAACTTGCTCGTTTCCTCAAGAATATTTTGGTAGGTCAGGGCTGAATTTCGTAGCGAGATCAAGCAAGAACGTTGTGTCGTTGAAAGGGCAGAGGAAGCGAGTGGAAATGGGCCAGATCCAATACTCGGAGAAGTATTGTGATGACATTTATGAGTACAGGTAAGTGCTTTTCCCATTCTCATTTCCTATCCTATGTCATTTTATCTTTTTCGTGGATTCTGGAGTTTAAACTGTTAATTATTCTTTGGGAAGGCATGTTGTACTTCCTCCTGATGTTGCAAAACTTCTTCCCAAGAATCGCCTTCTATCTGAGGTTAGTATTTACTTGTAACTGTTTTCCTTTTCCTTTTTATTTTATTGTTTTGATTTTTCTGTTTGGCTGCCGACAAAATCAATTTGTGCTGCTTGCTCCAATGCTAATAAATGCTGATTCTTCTTTGTGTTTATGGTTGTACAGAGTGAATGGCGTGCAATTGGGGTACAACAGAGCCGAGGCTGGGTGCACTATGCGATTCATCGCCCCGAGCCACACATCATGTTATTCAGGAGGCCTTTGAACTACCAGCAGCAGCAGGAGAATCAAGCTCAGCAAAGCATGCTTGTTAAGTGATGACGTATCAATGTCAAACATGTTGAATATACCCTGCTTTTATGTTCCCTCTGCATAAGCGAACCCTTAGGAAGAGACCTTGAACTCTGGTATTTTGTTATTCCCTGCCGTGGAGAATATTTGTTTCTTTCTTGTAAACCTTGTTGGTGTTGACCTTCGATGTTATTGGCACTGCTTGGCGCTATCTGACATATCAAATGGTTTCTTCTGTTGTAGTTGCTTCTGGATCAATCGTCATGAATTGTCGTTGATATTATGTGATTCGACGCGCAATTTTTTTTTTCTGTCAATAGTTTTGTGTGAGTTAATTAGAAATGCTGGCTAAAAATTGAAAGCTTATCAATTGTAAAATATTCTCTCTGAAATTATGGAAGTTGAATTGCTTGTTTTCGAATTTTCTTCATAAAACAGGAAGCTTTTGGTGACAAAGAAAACACCTTGTTTATGAGTTATGATTCAAAGCTGACTGTGTGTAGTACCTGAGGTTTGGGTGGTTCAGATTTTCTCTTAGGAATCTGTGCTGGAATGGAATGACTGAAATTTCAGATTCTTTCATTTGTTTATATATATTTGTATGTTGTAGTCCTTCCCATTTTATAGTTAGAAATATGAAATTAGGGCCTATTTTTGTGTCAAGAAGGCATTTATCGAATTATCGTTAGCCATTTCCCTAATAATAGTTTCCCAAAGAATATTGCAATATTTAAATATGATATAAAGTTAGGAGTTCTTTATATATTGGAAATAGTAACATTTTTTTGTATGACTTAGATATGATTTGTAAAAATTCACTTATATTGAATTAGGTTATTAATTTTTTTTTAGAATTTAATTTTGAATTTAACTCTTTTTAATATATTAATGTGCATAAATTACTATCTTTTCATTTCTTAAGTTTAGATTGAGTTTTGAATAAAATTATGTTGTTTGATCAAATAATTCTTCAATTATTAAGTAAGATTAAAGATAATGATAAATCAAGTTGAGTATGTTGTTGGCTCAATGTAACTTGACTCTCTTAAGGAGGGGTTTGGCTCGACCTAAATATCTTAAGGCATGACTTAATTTTGGCTTAAAATTTAATTAACTTGAATTTAATTCATTAATTTTGT
Source organism: Erythroxylum havanense (assembly GCA_024752395.1). Classification (NCBI taxonomy): domain Eukaryota; kingdom Viridiplantae; phylum Streptophyta; class Magnoliopsida; order Malpighiales; family Erythroxylaceae; genus Erythroxylum; species Erythroxylum havanense. The sequence goes on from JANTNU010000234.1 coordinate 4,513,043, forward strand.
ATTGGATTAAATTAAATTGCAAATTTTTTGTTATCTTTAAATAAAATAATAATATTATCTTCAGAATTAAGTTAATTTTAATTAAATTTGTTAATTTCAAGTTTGATTGAAATTAAATTGTCAATTCTACTAATGTAAATTAGAAGGGGATAGATAAGATTTTTTTTTTTGAGCTTAAATTGCAAAGGATGTGGATTTTTGTATATTTAAGTTTTTGATATAGTAAAAAAATAATATCATAGGGTATATGTGATATTGAAAGAGGATTGTAATATCTATTTATTGTTTAATTTTAGTAATTTTTCATTATTACTTTTTTGAAGTTAAAATTTCATATTTTATTTTATTTTCATTATGCTTTAAATAATTTAAAATTTGTTGTTTTAACGTTATTATCGACAATTATTAGTATAAGTAGTAATTGAATAAGGATACTTCAGTGAAGTTTACACAAAAAATGAATTCAAGTTCTTCATTTTGATTAATATAAAAATAGAAATTGGTTCTGCCGGATTCTGGCTGAACTGGTTGTTGCCATTCTGATCCATGACTCCGAATTCTGTTGAAGTGATCTTGGTGAAAGAGTATCCTGCAAAACAAAGGAAGGCACGTCGGGGGTGAGATCCCGATTTGCC
>JANTNU010000234.1:4568425-4581254 GCA_024752395.1 Erythroxylum havanense
CTTCTATTTTATTATTATTATTATAAAAAATTATTTATTATTATTATTATTATTATTATTATTATTATTATTGTTGTTGTTGTTGTTGTTGTTGTTGTTGTTGTTAACTTTATTTTTATTAAATGAAATTAATTATGTTATTATTATTGTTATTATTATTATTATTATTAGACTTATTATTCTTGTTCCTTATAATTTAAGTTGTTCCACAAGCAACATCAAAAAACAAAAAAAAGCAACGAAAAGCAGGAAGAAGTAAACAAATACAACCTAAAAAACGTTGGAAATGAAGAAGATAAAGAGCAAATCTTTAGATCTGAAAGCATACCGCGAACAAGTTTTTGGTGATATACTTATATGTTTTGTCTTTACTGTGTATACGTGAGAATTTTTGGGTATTCTTAGAGATGTTTTAAAATGAGTATGGTGTTAAGGAAAACATTTTGTAAGGTTATGTCGTGATTTAAAAAAGATTAAGGTGATAGAGAGCCGTGGAATGAAGATGAAAAAATGCAGAAAAAAAGGAGGAGTTGTTGAAAACTTGAAGAACATGGGTCAATGTGTTCTGTCATGGATTTTGATTTATTGTGAATGTGTTGAGCTAAAATGGGAGTCAAAGTGTAGAGAAAATAAGGGTATATATAAGTTAGAAATGTTGTTTAGGTATAAGAAAGGAAGGAGAAAAGAAAATTGCAGCTTCAGTTATGGTTTGAAAACAAAGTTACAGTAGTGAGAGAAAGTTGTAGATGGTGAAATACGGGTAAGAGAAGTTAAAATGGGAGTAGATATGTAGTGAAAATAAGTTAGAAATGGTGAGAAAAACTGAAAAAAAAAAAGAATGAAAGAAGGAAAGAAGAAGAGTTGCAACTCGGTGAAGAAGAGAAAAGAAGCTTTGGGAGGGAGGCTCAAAGTGGAAGACGTTGAACAAGGATAAAGTGTTTCGGGAGGGTTAAAGTAGAAGGACAAAGTTGTCTTCAATAATAATGGGTATTCTTAAAATAAATAAAGATAGGTAACAAAGCGTTTTAGCTATTATGCGAATTTTAAAAATACATAATCTGTGTATTACTTATTCTATGTTTAATTAGAAACCAAACAGAGTTTTAATATTCTGTTAGGAATAGGAAGGGAATAGAATAGTTATTCCCTTAAACCAAACATCCCGTTAGTGCTTTGCATGGAGACTTTGAACGAGGAGGTTTATATGGAATTACACTCCGTGGGCTTTTTAGTACCTAGAAACAAGGTGTACAAATTAAGAAGTCCTTGTATGGATTAAGACAACCACCAAGATGTTGGTGTTCCAAACTAGTGTCTACACTTAAATAATATGTATCACTCAAGCACATTCAGAATATTCCTTATTTGCAGCAAAGTCAATATGTCACTGTGTCATTTAACAAACAAAAGTACTTTAAAGGGGTTCCAATATGGTTAGATAAACTCCAACATAGCCTTGCAACTTAATGGTAACAAAGGCTTTGAAACCTAATATTTCATTAGGTTCTAGTTTTATAGAAACGCCTGGCCCCGTCACAACCCTGTAAACAATAACGCATAATATTAACAGCTCAAGAAGTCACGATTTTTTTATATCTCAACTTGAATCCCAGATGAGATTACTTTGGCATTTAGAAACTAATGGACGTCAATATACACTAGTCGGGTCTTACGAGACAAGGCCTCAGCCCAGCTCGTTGTCACCAATAAACAAAGCCATATGCAGCTTCCATTTTACCATTTTCTACATGCAAGCTTTTTCCATAACCATCTCTCTTAGCTCCCATTAGATGATCACGAAGCCGAGCTCCTGTTTCGAACACTTACACTAAAGATAGCTAGTGTCATCAGTATACATTTCGTCTACTCCTGCAATCCAGAGAGGAGCAAGACGCAAGGAAAATGGAACATATCCCTTTCTGCATTTTGAAATACTCAAGCTAACTTCAACAAATCAAAAGTTATCATGGCAGCAGTCTACCAAAGTCAATTCAATTGCGAAAATTCGTCATTATTCCTTGGGGTTTCATCAGTGTTCATTTATGGTTTCTGTAGAGGCTAATTTTGGTTAATACAATGAATGCACCCACGTAAAGAACTGTAAATTGGGAATGAGCACATGATCCAATTGTTTTCTTTCTCCTCATATTTATTAACATCAGGGGTGTTCCAACCAACATGCACTTCTGTTACTTTATTTTAACGCAGAGCCACTAAATCTAAGCAGTTGGGCTAAGCATTCACATGTAGAGCCATACACTTACAATGTAAGGCAAGTTCATACACCTGCACAAGACAACAGATGTACCATACTTTTCAAGCATGCCGTTACAAGCTCAAAAGAATCCAGTACCTATAGGCAATATCCTATACATAATTTATATTGTTCATAAGAATACGATGGAAAACGATAGCATCTAATTTTTAAAGATTGACGCAACTTTCCTGTCCATAATCTTACATCAATCTTTTGCAATAAGCTCTCTGCTCGTTGCAAAGAATAAGAATCTTTTTTTTGTTGTTGTTCACGGAATATTTTAGGAAGGTTCCAATTATGAAAAGACAGAATAGAAATCATTTTAACTTCACTAAATGATCATCTGCATATGGTCACTTGTCAGAAAAAGTTGACAGACAGATTAAATGAAACAAATAGCAAGTATTTCTGGAAAAGGTAACAGTAACTACGATAAAACTTTAATTACAGATAAAATCAAATCACATTCAGAGGAACAAAACATTTCCATTGATTTGGTTCAAAATGCTTCACTCCAAGAATTATCTTTGTTTGAAAGCTAAACGAACATCTAAACGTGTTTGGAAGGAAATTTAACTGACATAGGATTGACCAATACAAACAAATGAACCTCTCTAAACACATATAAGAACATGACATCCCTATATCCTCATATAGCACCGAAGCACCATCAACAGCCAGTAGCTTAGCTTAGTTCATGGATCCAGCAAGATTCCCTGATTTGACCCAAGATAATGAATCTACTCCACTTTTCCACTGTTGCTCCAAAAACTTTTAGATTTACCAGTAGCAATAGATTTGGCTAATGAATAAGCTTTCAATGCAGTCCAATATGCCTTCCTTTTCCAGATGTTTTTACGAATACGTTTTTTAGATTTAGAAGTGCGTTTTTTGGGAACTGCAGCAACTGTCATTAAAACAATGAATATGCTATTAATAATGGACTCATAGAATTTACAACTATACACAACATTTTAAATACTCCCACCGAACATGCAGACACATTCACATGTAAGACATGTATAAACATGGAGCTACCAACAATTATCAGCATGCTCTGAATTACAGGATATGGATGAGAAACAATCAGATTAAGAATCCATCAAGCTATAGGGTAAAAAAGTCAGAGATGAGAGTGGCTTGTTTAAATTCCATTTTATCACACATAACACATGCTAATTTTCCTCCTGCAATTCCCGTGATCGAACTAAGTTCATGTCCACCTTCAAATATGAAATCAAACAAGGGGTGTAAAATATAAACAATCAAAGTTATAACAGTGATTAGATTGCAGTTATCGTACAAGACAAAACTCTAACAGGAATAAATCACAAGTTTGTACTTCTAGTCCAAAATGCACGTCTTTAGTTCATCAAACAACCTCGTAATGGCCTTGATTTCACTTAATTATGGTATCAAATTTCTGTTGTACTCCAAAGAAAATCCTTCAACATTCAACATTCTTCAGTGACAACAATGAATGGAGACCAATAAGCTGTACAATTAATATAAACAACTTTCTAAATAATGCAATGGGAATTATAAGAAAACTTTTCTACTGATATGAGCACTATTTCTTCACTTTGTAGAATCAGCCTAGGACATCTCAAATATGCTCATCAGTATACATTTCTTCTAATCCTGCAATTCCCCTGATCGATTGTTTAATTTCCATTTTATCACACATAACACATGCTAATTTTCCTCCTGCAATTCCCGTGATCGAACTAAGTTCATGTCCACCTTCAAATATGAAATCAAACAAGGGGTGTAAAATATAAACAATCAAAGTTATAACAGTGATTAGATTGCAGTTATCGTACAAGACAAAACTCTAACAGGAATAAATCACAAGTTTGTACTTCTAGTCCAAAATGCACGTCTTTAGTTCGTCAAACAACCTCGTAATGGCCTTAATTTCACTTAATTATGGTATCAAATTTCTGTTGTACTCCAAAAAAAAACCTTCAACGTTCAACATTCTTCAGTGACAAGAATGCATGAAGACCAATCAGCTGTGCAATTAATAGAAACAACTTTCTAAATAACACAATGGGAATTACAAGAAAACTTTTCTGCCGATATGAGCATTATTTCTACACTTTGTAGAATCAGCCTAGGACATCTCAGTGAAAGTGCTATTTTGCCAGGTAATTTTTTTTATTATATTTTTTTCAAGAATAGCAAGCTCATTTTGAAACTATCCAGTCTTATATCCCTCCCTCCTACATGAAGACAAACCTATGTTTGGAGTGTAAGAAAAATAAAAGTTAAAAGACGTAAATCTTCCTCATGGTTTAAGAAACTTAAAAAAATTTAATCATTAAAATTTTCAACTATTTCTAATTTTCAGTTTGTTTTAAAATCCTTCTTTTAGGCTTTGGTTTAAAAATAATGATAAAATACATGTAATATGACTATTAAACATGGACTAATTAAATATTACTAATAAGATAAGCCAACTCAACTTTTAAAAATACTACTAATGAGTCGAATTGCTATATAAGCAATATTAAAAAGAAATTATACAACTGTTAAAACCAACTTTCTGAATATGCATATGAAAACAGGAAACTAATCTTGGAACTGTGGACAACTTAATTGTTTCAACAGTATGAACTACGTCGTTGCGTTATCGGGAATAACAAGAGAATTACCAGGTCCAAGGTCATCTGCAAACTCATGGACCATAAGTGCTCTTTCAATCACTGCATTAGGAATTGGTACCTGCACAGTTTTAGTACAGATCAAAATACAGTTAATTTCATTACAAGCAAGACCAATGTAAGATCAGGAACATGAAATTGAGCCATGAAATTACATAAATCACCAACCAGAAAGAGTAGTTCATGTACAATCAAACCCGTATTTCACACCCTAAGAAAGAAAAAATGGAACAGAAGCAAGAAGGAAAGAAAAGAAAAGGATTTAGGTCAAGTGAGTTACCTGGTTATCTACAATTGTTGCTTCAGCCGCCCCTGTTTTAAGATACATCACACAGTAGCACATTAATTGGTTGAGAAAACACATAAGAAGTTCAAATATAATTAAGGAAACTACGTTTGCCAGGTCGCCCCCATTACCATAATATTTAAGTCCTCAAATCAGCTAAAATCCGATGAAGCTCAAAAATTTAAAAACGATATCCATCTTCAGCAAAAAGCAGTTATAAATCATTTCCCAGTTACCCAGTTGAAAAAGAGTTAAACGATGTACCAAAACCAAGAATTCACACAAAAAACTCAACAATACCCATAATCACCAAAAAATGGAGAAAAAAGAGTTAAAATTAAGAGAAAATTTTAATCTTTTCAGGAAAGGGGAACAGACCATCATCTTCATGGGTCAAAGTGACAACGCCTTCAACACTGTGATTGTCCTCGAGGAAAGAGACGGCATTCCTGGTAACAGCGACCACAGGGAGAGGCTTCTTGGGGGAAGTAGCAGCGAGAGAACGAGAGAGGGATTGGCGAGGGAACTTGAGGGACATGTCACGAAACGCCAATTGGAGAGACGAAGACAGACAGCAAACGGCGTTTTGGGAGAGGAAATGCTGATGAGATGTCGGAGAAGCAGTGAGGATACTGGGAGTCGCAGTAGCTGCCATTGCTACAGCTTTTGCTTGGTGGAAAGACGAGATAATGCCCTTTAGTTGCATCTCTGATTTTCTTGTATAGATTTTGATTTTTGTTTTATGATTTTACTTTCTATTTTAAAAATTAAAAATTAAAAATTAAAAATTAAGAAGAAAATATAATTAAGCAAAAATTAATAAAACTATTTGTAAGTTGTGAAAATAAAAATAAATTTAATTTAGTAATTTTTTTCCAAATAAAGATTTAAGATACCATTTCTTAAATTAATTTATAAAGAAAGTCACATTAAAGATATTAAAAATAATTTAATTGATCTTTATTTATTTTTATCAAAAATTATATAAATCATGATTGATAAGTTTTTATTTTAAATAATAATAAAAAATTATGAAAATTTTATAAATACATATTTATTGTAAAAGATAGGCTTCATGAATCTTTATTACAGAAACTAAATAAGATGGACTGTAGTTTAAGAACGAGCACATCAATCCATCTATTAACTGAAACAGAAGCAGAAACAGCATATGAAGATGGAGGAAGCTTCTTGACCTTATTCTTTTTTCCCGATGGACTTACCCACTCACAATCCACCACCCATGCGAGTTCTCAATCGCCCACCACCGCCACCGCCACCACAACCGCAACAACAGCAACCACCTTCTATTCACATCCTCACATCTTCTTCTTCTTCTTCTTCTTCTACTTCTTCGTCGTTTGATCCTCAGACCCAATTGCAATCTCGTAGCTCTTTAGACGGAGTTGTGGTCGTTGGATTCGTTTCTCATAGCCCCGACGACTGCTCTTCCCAACTCATCAATCGCCTTCTCGACTCCAACGCTTTTGGGTCTGGCAATCTCGATAAGACCCTTCTTTCTCTTGATGACAATGAGCAACTTGCAGATTGGTTCAAGTGGAGAAAGATCAGTTATTTCCATGAAGAAGACAAAGGGATTTTGTTCTTGAGGTTTTGTTCCACTTGGAGCCTTCTCAATCATGGGGTCCAGGGCTCAAGTTCAGGTTTTGATACTGCTTTCGAGCAACGGGAGTTTGAAGATCTGCAAGGCCTGCTTTTCATGTTCTCTGTGAGTTCTGTTCCCTTTTTGGTTACTTATTCTATACTTAGAAGAGCTCTTTAAATCTTCTTTGGTAGGATCTTTGGTTCGTGGGTATGTTTAATTTTAACTGGTTTCACTTAAAATAAGGCTTTCTAGTTTTGAATGAACTTGTTGAGTATGGTAGGGTCATTTTCTGGATGATTCAGGAAAGTAACACATTCATCAAGCAAGCAACTGATTCGTAGTTTATCATTTGGACCCTAGATGTTCGGAACTGTTGAAATAGGTGCTTTTGGTCTAGGAAGATATGGTAGTAAATGTTAAATTGACTACCCTTCAGGATGGGATCCAACCTATTTGTCTTGGTTCAACTTAATGTGAACTTGATATTTCTAATCAATGACTTGATTAGTAATGCAGGTCTGCCATGTCATCATATACATTCAGGAGGGGTCACGCTTTGATACTCGAATGTTGAAAAAGTTTAGAGTGTTGCAAGCTGCCAAACATGCATTGGCACCTTATATGAAATCTCTTACTGCCCCACCGGTTCAAGCTAGGCCCCATTCTTCCTCTTCATCGTCTAGGCGAAGTTTCTCAACTAGTGCTTCTCCCGCTAAAAGTGGTGGTATCATGAGTCGAAATAATTCGGCTCTCTCTCTTATGTCAGGATTAGGCTCATATGCTTCACTGTTTCCAGGAAATTGCACCCCAGTTATACTCTTTGTCTTTATTGATGATTTTTTGGATGTACCAAATTCTAGTTCTAATATGGAGGAGTTGGCAGATGGCTCCTTACTGAATCATTCTTCTAGTTTGAGTAGTTTAGCTAGGCCTAACTTACCAGCTAAGGGTTCTGGTTCAGTTGTAGTACTAGCACGCCCTGTAAGTAAATCTGATGGTGGTGTCAAAAAGAAACTACAATCATCTCTTGAGGCACAGATTCGCTATCTCATTAAGAAGTGCCGAACACTCTCGGGCTCTGAAAGTGGTCAAACTGGTTCTAGAAGTAGCAGTGTTCCAAGCTCTGCACCTTTGTTTTCTCTTGATGCATCAAGGACTGTTGTGCTGCTTGACAGGCTTACAAATAAAAAAGGTGAATCTTTGGAATTTGCTATGAACCTCGTAGAAGATGTTCTGAATGCAAAAGCAACCTCAGATTCCCTTTTGCTTGAAAGTCTTAATCAAAGTGCAAACAAGGACGATATTTCCTCCATAAAGGAGTTCATATACAGGCAGTCCGATATTCTGAGAGGTAGAGGAGGATTAGTCACCAATGCCAACAGTGGTTCGGCTGCCGGTCTTGGTAAGATTGCTGTTGCTGCAGCTGCCGCTGCTGCAGCTTCTGCTGCATCAGGGAAAACATTTCCAAGTCCTGAGCTTCCAAGTATGGAAACCTGGTTATCTTCTTGTCAATTTATTCTTCGGGGAGTTATTGCTGCAAAAGGGTTTTCTCTAGATGAAAATGAAATTGATAAAAGAAAATCTCGTCAACTGAACATAGATGCAGCTCATGTTGAAGGGGTTGCAAGAGGCATGGATGCTCTAGAGAGTGCAGTGTCTGTGTTGGAAAGTGGCAAAGGACTAAACACTAAGTTTTCCACTTCATGGTGTGAAAAGGCCCTTCCAACTGCTAAGGATGTTTATTTGAAAGATTTGCCTGCTTGTTATCCCACTTCCCTTCATGAGGCCCACTTAGAAAAAGCTTTACATGCTTTCCACTCAATGGTTAGGGGACCAGCTGTCCAGCTGTTTGCAAGAAGGCTGCAGGACGAGTGCACATTCATTTGGAAATCTGGGAGGCAACTGTGTGATGCAGTTAGTCTGACAGGAAAACCATGTATGCACCAGAGGCATGATGTTGGCAATGGTCCAGTTCTGGGATCAGTGAAGACACATTCAAGTGGATATTTTTTTCTTCATGCTTGTGCCTGTGGTCGTTCACGCCAGCTGAGATCTGATCCTTTTGATTTTGAATCAGCAAATGTTACATCCAGTTGCTTCCAAGACTGTGACAAGATCCTTCCTGCTGTTCATTTACCTGAATTTAGTGATACAGGACCTGTGCAATCATCCTCATGGAGATTGATTCGTGTTGGGGGAGCAAGGTATTATGACCCTTCCAAGGGCTTACTTCAAAGTGGGTTCTCTAACATGCACAAGTACTTGTTGAGATGGACAATATATTTGGAGAAGCCATCAGACCCAATAGCCATACATGCTAGAACTGTGCCAAAGGAATCTGTCAGTAGGAGGGGCAACACTGTCCAGAGTGAAGTTAATGCTGACATGGACAGGAAGAAAACTAGTGCCATACGATTATATGCAGGAGACTTACCTGGAGTTGAAAATCAGGGAAAACCATCAGAAAGCAGCAAAATTGATGGGAAAAAACTTAGTTTTGGTAAGGGTCTTCCAAATTTTACAATGCGAAAACCATTTTCTGAGGTTGTTGCAGGATCAACTGCAGATTCAGGGTTTCCTCCTCTCCAGCGGAAGAAGCAGCCTGTGCCAGGTTCGGAGACAAGTGTGAAACAAATTAAGGTAAGGGATCGAAGTGCTGAAACGGTTGATGCAGATTTTGAGCAAGGATCTCAGAATCGTGATCATCTTTCTGCGGTTCCAAAACCCTTAGAAGGAACTTCTTGTAATGACAGCTTGGTTGGTGACCCATTTTTGCATGTAGGAAGTAATGTTGTTCCTATGAATATTAATGTTGTTGAAAAAGTAAAAAAGAACCCTTCTTTGAAGCAAGCAACTATATTTGTTGGTTTTGAGCACGAGTGTTCACATGGTCACCGGTTTTTATTAAGTCCAGATCACATGAGGGAACTAGGATCACCGTATAGCTCACCTGAAGAATCCTCAATTCCTTCAGAGAAATCAGTGGACCATAATCTGGGAGGTCATTCTAATTTGGGTAGAAATGGTAATCATAATAAAATCCGCAGAAGCTCTAGGAGTATGACTGTATCTGGTGCTGATTCTGGGCTGAGAAATTTGGATAAATCAAAAGAGTTGGTGGTAAACAGTGATCTGTCTTTTGAAGGGTTGGCACAGCTCTCCAGCTCAGGGAAGGGAGGTAATCAGATGATCATTAATGGACCAAAATGTCTCCACTCTGTGAAAGACCCTGAAGTGGATCTTCATTCTGTCAGCCTTGACGATGGCGGAATTGCTTTTTCCATGTTGAATAGACACTTACCCTTATATATGAATTGCCCATACTGCAAGATCTCCAAAAAAAGGAAAGATTCTCCAAAGATTAAATTTGCTGGCACCATATCACAGTTACAAAGGATTTTTCTGGTACATAATCCTGCTTATGTTCTGCTTCGTTTTTCCTTTCTGTTGAACATACTAAATTAGGCTATTAATTAGTTGTTTGGGCTGTGTTTTTATTAGTCCTTATCTGGATTTATATTACAGAATGAGACACACCATATATTAAATTTGTTGGAATATTTTATTCTGGTGCATCTTTTTAGCTGTGTTGGATGTTGAAGAAAAGATTATGGGAGTTTTGACTCAGTTAATTTTTTCTATAGTGTAACAGCTTACCAAAGGCAGTTGAAAATAACTGATATTTTGAAATGAAAATTATAACCTTCTTATTCATGCCGTAGAGTATATAATTGGAAATGGCTGAGAGACTATTCGTACCCTTGGCTATTCAATCTTAAGGTTAGATTGATTAGAAATAGAGATAGTATGATCCATGCAGAAGTTGAATATCTTGTTAAGTCCTAGAGTTAAAGTGGCAGTGATTAAGAACGTGCTTGTATTGTCAATTTGACATGTATGGTCTTGTTTGATCTTTACTTGAAAAATCCAATAGCACAGATGTTACGTAATTAACTCTTTTGTTTTCTTTTTGGTGTTTTACTTATGAGAACTATTAGTTGCCAAATTTCATTAGACTTCACTTCATTCAAGATATTTTATAACTCCTTAACTGTCAAATGCCTAATATTGCGATTCTGCATGCAGGTTACCCCTCCATTTCCAGTGGCATTAGCGACATGTCCGGTTGTACAATTTGAGGCATGTATCACTTATGTAATTGTTTCATTGAACTTTATATTTACATGCCTGTACATATACTTGATTTACGCAGGCAATCATAAAGCTTCCGTAGCTTGATAGTCTTCTTTTTCTTAATTCTTCTTTGTTTTGTACATGCCTGCAGTCTGATATGGCATCCAAGCTTCTTATATTCTGATTTTTGTTCGAGTCTTGACAAAGCCTTTCTTGCAGGCATCTTGTCTACCACCCTCAGTTCTAGACCGAGAACGAAAGTTGCAGTTTAGCCTTGGCTGTCACGTGGTCCTACCTCCAGACAGTTTCCTGGCACTAAGGCTCCCATTTGTTTATGGTGTACGGCTGGAAGATAAAAGTCTGCATCCTCTCAGCGCTTATGAACGTCAACCGGAAAGGACAGCATGGATAGTGAAGGGCACATTATTGCAGATTGTTTCCATAGGAAGAGGAGCAAGTGATGGACCTCAGTCTTAGTCAAAATTTCGTAAAATTTTGGCCATTGCAACTGATCTAGGTCTTTTAGTTATTTGTTCCAGCATAGTCAGTTTTGAGTAAGTAAAGGTTTCATAGCTAATATTCTTGCTTCTTTTTGTGTGTTTTTCTTTTGTTTCCACCTTCCTTTCCTTTCCAGCTCCTAATCTTGTTTTACATGCATATCTCTTAGGCGGTAATATTTTGTCTGAAATTTTCCATCTGATCAGGTCTTCCTTAGTTGGAAAGATGACAGCCTTGGAACATGTTGATTCTATAAAGGCTGAAATATGGATTTTTAATGGCCGGCCATGATCCTGTACTTGCTATTGGCAAGCGGACTTCAGAAATTAGAACTTGGGAAGGGTACGCAATGATTTCTCTTAATTCCTTTAGTTGCTTTTGGGTAAATCAGGATACTTCCTTTTTTTTTCTTTTTCAAAATGCTTTGGTTGTGGTACCTTAAATTTAATTAACATTTGAATCTCAATATGGCTTGTGCTTCAATGTGGATCATCATGTATATGTGGTATGCCTTTGTTTCTCTCTACAGACTTAAAAGGTAACACAATAAGTATGCAGCATGTGCTTTGACTTAAAATTCTGTAAAATCACTAAATGCTGCGTGGAGTTTGAGATGCTAATGATTGATAATCAGTGAGTAGAACAAATCTTAAACCCTAATTATTTAATGCAGTTGCCCATATACCCTTCATCTTCTTGTAAAGCCTATTCATTTTTCTCTTGCTCCACTGTGGAAGTTTGGATTCTAAATTTTAATGATTAAAAAATTGACTTGGTTCAGTTGGTTTAATTATGAAAACATTGGACTGGCCAATTTTTTTGGTTTGATTTTTAATTTTTTTGTTCAATTTACTTTAATAATTCTTGTTATTAACAACCAATCAGTTTATTAATTATTCGGTTAATTTTTGTAAATTAATCGGTTTTATAAATCAAAATAAACCAATTAATTTTTATTTAATAGTCTTTTTTATAATTAAATTTGAAAATTTTCAATCAGTAAGAACATTCTCTTTCAATTATATTTTAAATTCTTTAATTTTATTTAATTTATAACTAATTTTATGACGGTTTAATATCTGTTAAATATTTTAAACATTAAATCTCTTATTTTAAACCATCACTGAATTTTCTTTTGACACCTTCCTGCTTCTCATTATCTGCTATCCAAGTGCATAGGAAGAATTTGCATATTTTCTGGTTAGTTTGGATGCCATGTGAATTTTGGAGTTCATCAGATCAGTACTATTGTGGACCATGTCTCTTGTCTTTATTTCAATGGTATTGAGAACTGAAGCTTATATGTCTAGAAAGATGACAGAGAGGGTAAAAAGGAGGGAGATTGTTTGTGTTGTTATTGGTTGTGGTTACTAACCTTTACC
>JANTNU010000234.1:4639599-4654383 GCA_024752395.1 Erythroxylum havanense
TAATTGCCATTAATTAGAAACATATTCATTATCTCTTAAAATGATCCCGTTTGGATGCGTTCCATTTGATGGATCTCGACCTACTAGATTTTCTTGATTTAGTGTCTCATGAGTTTTGAACTATCTTTTCTTACTTAAAAAAAGCAGTTAGTTTTCCATATTTATATGGGGAGCTTCTATATAAGTAAAAAATTCTCAAGAATTCAGATGTGATAAATTAATAATCTATTGTTTTTTAATATTGAGTTTTAATGCACTTGACTTTTATGAGTAGTTAATTACCAATTAGTTAACATACTGTTCAATTTATTATTTGGCCTTTAAATACTTGCACATATGCATGAAGTTCTTCTCTTAATAAACAAGGTCAAATGATTTCATCTAGAATCAGTGCTCCCATAACAATAAATTCATAATGGATGATTACCAACTTAAGTGGACCCTTACTCCCATTAATTTAGATTGGCGGACTAAATTATGTAAAATTTTAAAAATTTATATGCCCAGATTACATTTTTTAAAAACTTTGTAATCTCAATTTGAATCGTTAAATATTTTCTTGAATCAATATTCATGTCGTCAAAGCAAGATGCGAATAATAAGAACATAATTCTATTCATAATTCTAGTACATCGTCAACTTGTATGGCTTCAAGCAGTATTTATTTTTAACCAAGTTAAGGATGATATAAAGTAGTACAAGAAAAAAAAGGATGGGTACAGATGCCAACAATATTTTAACTCACTACAACATAGTGTTTGACCAAAATCTTGATCCAGTTGTTTCCCCCGTTAAGCTAAAGATAGCGTAAACCAGGGATTAAGCAGAGGTCATTTTTCCTATGGGCTGCTACGCCACGAGCTTCCGACATGTCAAGAGTTTCCGAACTCAATCCATTAGGCAGCTTCCAATCAAAATGATACAGCAAATTTGCAAGTGCAAGCTCAACAATGGCTATGCCCGTTTGTATTCCGGGGCAAATCCTCCTTCCAGCTCCAAAAGGAATAAACTCAAAATCTGTACCCTTGTAATCAACTGCACTATCAAGGAATCTCTCTAGACAAAACCTCTCTGCTTCAGTCCAATAATTGGGATCTCTTCCGATTGCATAGGCGTTGACGATAATCCGAGTTTTTGTAGGTATTTCGTGTCCATTAATCTCCACTTTTTCACTGTTTTCCCTTGGTATAAGTAAAGGAAGAGGAGGGTGTAATCTTAATGTTTCTTTGATTACTGATTTTAAATACTTCAATTGATGAAGATTTGACTCGTTAACTTTTCCTACTTTGTCAAAGACTTGCCTAACCTCTTCTTGTGCTCTTTCCATTGTTCTTGGATTTTTAAGCATTTCTGACATTGCCCATTGTAAGACTACAGATGTAGTATCAATTCCACCACCGAAAATGTCCTGAAATGAGACAACCTCATAAAGAAGCAAACAATATTGTATGTTTGAAAATGAAAATTTTTTTTTTTTCTTCTGATGTCTGATTTTAGATTTACATTCCGTCGACTGAGGAGTGTCTAAACTATTAAGTTTTTATGAGCTTTTATTGAATTTGGTGGGAGCAAACTCCTTTTCATTTTGCTCTTTTGCCAACGAAACTTAAAACTGCGCAAGGCATATTGAAAAAACAAATCTTCATCAACAATGCTAGTTAGTTATTTATGCATCCTACCTTTTCCGCATGCATACTAATAAGTGCATGACTGTAATAAAGCTTGAAACATGAATTAATACATCGCTTGAATTAACAATAGAAAGTTAGAAACTCGTTATGAAATAGAATTAAAATTAGTCAAACTAAAATGTAATTTTGTAAAGAAACATTGGACCGACCAAACTTATAATACTTTTATTTCAGGTTATCTTTCAGTTTTTCTAACTCCTAAACTAATGACTCTGAGCTTAAAATAATGTTAGAAATTTATCATTTCTTAAAATCTCTTTCTAGCTTTTGAGATACTCTAAATTAAAGTTCCTATTCTTTTTTCTATAAACCTATAAAATTTCCATTAATAATTCCAAAAAAATTACTCCCAAGTGACAATATTGTATATTTAAACTATTGCTGTAAATCAAATTCTTCTAAATATTTTAATTAAAAATTCTAAGTATCTTTTTTACTAAAAGAAATAGTTGCAAAGTGTCTTTCTTATAGGCTAAATTAACAATACGGTAAGCTATTATGAATTTATACCAATCACAAAGCATAACTTGTTCTTTGTTAAAATATTAACCTTAGAGTCGAAATGATCAGCTCTCTATATATGAATTCAATATGAAAGACCATGTCTTCCTTTGCTATAAAAATACAATTTTATCTTTGTCATCTCCAGTTTTCATTCCATCTTGGAACTATTTCTATGTTTTATTATCTTATTTCCTAAAATTATGTTTGCAAATAAAAATAAAGAACATATTCTCTATCAAAAAATTTGTCAACCCTTTAAATTATTAGAATTTTTTATATGGATAGAGTGTAGAACTTATTAATAAGAATTGAACTTAGTCAACTATTATCAAAATAATTAAAACTAGTAACTTGAATAGCTGACTCTTATCACTTATAAACCTTTTAATATTTACATGTTTAGTCTAAACATACGACATCCTCTAAAATAAATACCTATTTCTTGGATGGAAAACAACTAATCACGTGCTCTCCTTCCCCGTAAAACTTATTTAAATTATCAGATTACATTAATGATTGAGTACTTTTAGATCTAGAAAACGAATAAATATTCATATATACACTGCCCAATTTACCATTGAGGAACATTAAGGACTTCTTTACAACAAAATTCTGTTTTTGATTAATAAACTACATCTTCGATAAGTTAGGACTAATTAAAAACTTAACATCACATGGCCTCTTTTCTTGAAATTTGTATTCTCATTTATAATGTCACTCTTATCTACATATCACACAAATCAAAAGGCCTGTCAACTATATGATACAGTAAAAAAGTTGGCACCTGCATCATTCCAATAGACACTCATAGAACTATCATTACTAAATTATATTTTATTGTCTAATACTTACATACTTTTTGAAACTTATCACTCATCAAATTCAAAAGTTTAAGGCATTTAAGTTATTGCTATTTTTAAATGAAAACTTGGACTCATATATATTATCTAATGGACTCACATGTACTTGATTAGTTTACTGTGAAAATATTTAAAGGAAAAATTACACAAAAATCGTATGGTTTAAATTTAAATTTGCATGTCTCTATAATTTAATAATTAACAACTTGTGTTTTGCAACATTTTGTAGTTTAGTGTTTGAAGTATTAGTTGTTTATTAATTTGCAGTAATTTTGTGCCACTATTTGATTTTTCTTAGAAAAATCGACATAGAAAAGGTTAAGTTGTGACAAAATAACATACTTAATTATTTATTAAATAACATAAACCCTTTAAACTGTCTTTAAAAAATAAGGATATTTTAAGGGGCCATGATATGATTAGTCCAAAAGTTTAAACTGATTAAGGAATAAATTATTCAATTTATTAACATATTCTATTACAATAAAGCCTTTATGTAAGAATAAGATTGTGGATACTTACATTATACTAGTACTAATCATTGAGCAAAATTATACAAGTTAATTGAGTATAACAACAACAAAAAAACTGTGAAATATGATTACCAAAGTCTATTAGTATACATATATATATAAGAACATTAATCTACATCAATTCTTAGCAAAGCTAGCATAGATGTTTGTACTCTTTATTTTCTAATGTACTACTCTTGACACGATTCTTCTATAATTCGACACTTCAAAAGAAAATTATAGTGCATATAAAATTAAAATAGACTAATAAAATTCAATTAAAATATAAAATTAATTGTTTAAGAAACTCGTTTTATGAGATAATAAAATACAGTTGTTTCAACAGCTTCTAATTTTGAAATGTTACTTAACCTTAGTAACTTTGATCTTCTTTTTATGCTGTAAGATTTTTTTGATTTGTCTAGCTTAACATGAAAATCTTCACTTTGTACATTTTTAATAGTTAACCTAATACTTTCAGTGTGCGTTAATCACTAACCAAACGACAAAAATAAATAAATAAATAAAAGCATGGAAAAGAGAAACAAAAAAAAAAATAAACTAAACAGGATAAAGTGTATAGTTCATTTACCACCATGATTGCTTTAATGTGGTCTTCTGCAAAGGGTGTGATCATGCCTTGCTCTTCAACCTTGAAAAGAGCATCGATAATGCAGTCTCTATCAGCTTCCGTGGACGAACCCTTTCTTATTCTACATTCATTAATGATTTTTTCAAATGTAGTGTCTATTTGTCGTTGTACTCTTAGGAGTTTGGACCTCTCTCTAGTAATTAAATGCAGAGGCTTAGCTGAAGGAAAAACGTCGAGAAAATTGAACCCTTCTGTCATCTCCACAAGGCCTTCAAGAATCCTTACGATTGCTTGTCTGTCCCTTATCTTACCAAAGGCTGCTCTTGAGGTGATATTAAGTGTCATATCAGTTGCCATCTCAGTCAGGTTAATAATCGACGACGACTCTGCTCTGGACAAAATGGCCTTGACAAAGTTTGATATCTCATCTTCCCTCACCGATCTGAACAACTGAAAACGTCTTCCACTTAATAACTCCAAAATGAAAAGCTTCTTCATTTGCCTCCAGTACTCTCCATATGGTGCTAAAATTACGTCTTTATAACCATAAGTTAAGATACTCAGAGAAAAAACATAGGGCCTTGAGGCAAAGATGGAATCCTGATTCTTCATCACTTCTTTTGCAAGGTCTGCGGACGAAATAACAATGGTGGAAACTTCGCCAAGTTGAAGCTGCATAATAGGTCCATATTTCTTGGCTAATTGTGTTAGGATGTGATGGGGCAAATGGCCTGCAAGCTGATGTAGGTTTCCTATTATTGGTAGCCGCCATGGACCTGGCGGTAGCTTGGCTGACGTCAAACTGCTGCTGCTTCTTGATTTTGTACACGCCCTTAGAAGGAGGAAGGCAAGTACTAAGGAGATGAAAGGGATGTAAAAGAAGGAGAGTAGCTCCATGGAAAAGTGGAGTAAATCGGGTAATTGGTGCCCTTATGGAATTGCTTCTTAACGTGGTTGCTTATCATTATATGAAGGCTTCTTGAGACGAGCTTAATTCCATTTCGATTCTACAAGTTAGGTTCGGATAGTTGTACGAAAAAATTTAATATATATGTAATATATATTAATAACTGAATAGCTTTTTTAATGAAGTTGGTGTTCAATTATTTTCTGATCTATACACTTTTTTATATTTCAGTTATTGATAAAGATATTAAAAATACTGATATAAAAAGTCAACTATGACTTTTAGTAGGTGAAGAATCTTGATTTTTAATACAATTATTTTTAATTTCCTTTTCTTATCAAACATTAAAATTTTCCTTCAAGTTCACGTAAGCTTTGTGTCACTAATCTGTGTTTAAAATGTATATATAAATTGGTGGCTATAGTTGAACATTAGGCGATAATTTTCGTCATCATATTTCCTTTTCTAAACTTGTTAGGATATATGTTATATATCTTTTAATTAATTTTGACATTATTTATTAATTGGACATATAAGATATTAATTAAATAATAACTTAGATTCAAAAAGTATATGGATAATCTTCTAGTTGAAAAAGAATCATATCTAAGATTGAAGTCTATTAACATGTTGATAACTAGATTGTAAATTGCGTGAATGTTTTATATACAACAAAAGAAGGGAATTAATTTTTGTCAGTGGGTCAAAGGTTTTTTTTTTTGGAGTTGGTGGCGTGTATGTCTCTATGATATAGCAGAAGTTATTTTCGTGTATGTCTCTATGATATAGCTATTGGCAATTTTGGAGTCTTGCAATAAAAGTGCAGTGGGCGTTAAAGTTAAGATGGTTAGTGTAAGTATTATAGAATGGTAGCATAATGAAGGTGAATATTTATGTTGAACATAAAATCTTCTCTGGAATAGCTAAAGACCTATAGGCATCATTGTTTTACGCAAAATTCAACGGAGCAATAAATGCATTCTTATTGCCTGCATCATCTTATGTAGTGGGTGTGTATTGTGCATGACTTTGGGGATTGCAGTATATTGTGGGTTAAGGTGTTGATTTTTCTAGACTTTTTGATTCGAGATTGTGCATGTGCTGTGATTGAAATACACCGTGGGGTAGTTTCTAATTTTCCAAGTTCGGTGCTCTGGGATTATGTGTGATTTTTTGGCTGCATGATTCTTCATTGGCTCATCAATTATTAATCGATTTCTTTATGGGCTATGTATACTTCGTGTTGGTATTTATGTGAATTAGCTCATTATTATTGCAACGACTTCCAGATCTATTTCAATGGAGCGGAACTCATCAAAAAGTTGTTCTTTTCTTTCTTAAGTGTTGTTGTTTATGTTGAATTTTATGTAATCAATTGAGTTGTTTAGTTTGTTTCATTATCATTAAATATCATTTAAGAAAATCCTTTGTCAAGGTTAGTATGAGGTGGTCATACTATTGGGTGTGAAATTCTTTTACGGGAAGTGAGATTGAGAGATAGTGTTAAGGGTTAAATGGTGTCGATTCAGTAAAGACTTGGATAAATCTATTATACTTCAGTGAAAGTTATTAATTTAGGTGAGGGCCCCGCAGATATAGGCAGAGTGTGTCGAACTGCGCTACCAAATTTATGATATTCTTATTATTTCATTTTTGCTTGGTTTTATTTTGTTCGTATCAAAGAAGTTTCACAAAATAATTAACACTTTCGGTTTTTCAATTAGTGTCAGAGCAAGGTCATTGATTCAGAACTTGGTAGCAAGTTAGTGCAGATTCTAGTTTCCCGAGCATGGCTACAAAAGAGGCACTACAGGTGGAAACTGGAAAAAGTGCGAATGATGCGGAAGATAAATCAAATGAAAATGAAGACTTGGTACTACTCACATGAAATTTTGGTAAATGGCTAAAAAGAATGAAAAAGGATAGATCTGACTTTAGATAATATGGCAGAAGTTCATTGAGTAACAATTCAAGACAACAAGTCATGACACAAAAGGGTGAACGGAAGGCAAGGAGGATCTAATGTCTTGAACGTCAAGGTTTCTGACACATTCAATCCGAATGTGTTAATACTTTGAAGAAGAGAAAAGGAAAGTTTTTCACAAGCACCTAAATTGAGAATGATTCTGAGAGTGAATATGGTAGCGAAGAAGAAATAGCGAATGGTGCTACGTTGGTTGCCTTACATAGTAAAAGTCCAGTTACTTGCTTAACAGTAACTGAGTAGGAAGTAACTAAAGACCGAAAAGAGGGAAAATTGGAAAAAAAATTTAAAACAATTCATCTCAGGATCCAATATCAGATTATGATAGTGACAGAAATGACCTAGATGATAAAAAATGAAATATTTATGAGGATTACAAAGCTATATATGAAAAATGGTTGAAAACGTGTAGAAAGAATGAAAAATTGAAGGAAGAGAATCTTTCCATGAAGAACATCATACAAGAGTTAGAAAAGAAGCCGATGTTGATTTCGGATGAGCTTGGTGAAGCTAAAATGAAATTAATAAGTACTGAAAAGGGATTGAGGATGTTGAATGGAGGCACAGAAAACTAGAAAAGTTAATAGAAATTGGTAAGGTTAAAGGGGATCTTCAAGGCAATGGCTATAAGGGTAAGTGCTTTAAAGTGAATGAGAAGAAAAATAATATGTTCAGATCTATCTGAGAAGAAGAAACATCGAGAAAGAATCGAAGATTTATACCGATGTATCATTTTTGCAGAGTTATGGTGCACATAAGGCCGAGATGTTATACGATGTTACAAATTATGTTTTAAAGAGGTCAAAATCAAAAATCCAAACACTCTTTATTAAATATCTAGCGACATCCCATGGTATCGAAACAAGCTTAGATTAGAAAGGGTGAAGTACAAACACAAAAACGTAGTGAGGGGAAAATAAGAAATTGTACAGATTCACAGTTAGTTACTGTTTGTAAAGCAACTAGTTAAACAGAGGACAAGTTAGTTACTTCAGAAGAAGAAACCAATGACAAAGATAATGTGGCAGGGAATAAGTCCAGGTTTGAAATTCTTCGAGAGGCACAAGGACTGTGTGTTTTACATTTTTGAAGTATTTTTTTATGTTGTTTAAAAAAAAGGAGGAAACGTTAAAAAAATACTTCTTTAGTTCTTTAGTTTTTATGTTGTCATTATCATCCCATCTTTTTTAGTAGTTAGCATTGTGGCTCCACCAAAGACTCTTCATCTCTCTCATCAATATGAGTCTCTCTCTCAGGTATCTCTGTATCTTTCAGGCATATCTCTTAGTATTTTGAACGACGATAATTTGTCTTCTTGATGTATTTATGATTCTTTTGCTGCACCTATTGTTGATTATTATGATTATATGTTTTGATATTGTCTTGTCCTGAGGGGAAGACATCGGATTCTTTATGGTGAATGTTCCATTCAAGGGGAGATTTTAAGATATATGTGTGACTATTTGTCGTGCTTTTTGGGATCCTTTTGTTTCAAGGGGGAGAAATTTGGATGATTGGATAAACTTGATGTTTGATTAAGGGGGAGTATTTGTCATATGAATTGTCAATTTGATACTTATATGTCTAATTATATTATTAAGGGGGAGTTTCATATTTGTGACAAATAATGCCAAAAAGGGAGAGATTGTTAAGATATATATTATATATCTTTTAATTAGTTTTGGCATTATTTATTAATTGGACATATAAGATATTAATTGGGTAATGACTTAGATTCAAAAGGCATATGGATAATCTTCTAGTTGAAAAAGAATCATATCTTGGATTGAAGTCAATTATCATATTGGTAATTGGATTGTGGTTTGCGTGAATTTTTTGTATACAACAAAAGAAGGGAATTAGTTTTTGTTAGTGGGTTAAAGGTTTTTTTGGAGTCGGTGTCGTGTATGTCTCTATGATACAAAAAAAGTTATTTTCGTGTATGTCTTTATGATATAGTTGTTGGCAATTTTGGAGTCTTGCAAAAAAAGTGCAGTGGGCGTTAAAGTTAAGATGGTGGGTGTGAGTATTATGGAATGGTAGCATAACGAAGGTAAATATTTATGTTGAATAGAAAATCTTCTCTGGAATAGCTGAAGACCTATAGGCATCATTGTTTTATGCAAAATTCAATGGAGCAATAAATGCTTTCTTATTTCCTGCATCATGATCATGTTAACCTATAGAGAAGAATCTTAAGCTGTAGGTGTGTATTGTGCATGACTTCGGGGATTGCAGTATACCATAGGTTAAGGTGTTGATTTTTCCAAACTTGTTAATTCAAGGTTGTGCATCTGTTATGATTGAAATACATCGTGGAGTAGTTTCTAATTTTCCAGATTCGGTGTTCTGGGATTGTGCGTGATTTTTTAGTTGCATCATTCTTCATTGGCTCAACGATTATTAATTGATTTCTTTATGGGCTGCATATACTTCATGTTGGTGTTTATGTTAATCAGTCTATTATTGTTGCAAAGACTTCCAGATCTATTTCAACGGAGCGGAACTCATTGGGAAGTTGTTTTTTTTCTTTCTTAAATCATCATCACACCCAGTCTGAAGTCCCGCAATGAGGCGGGGTCTGGGGAGGTATGATAGTATGCAGCCTTACCCCTACATAATAAAGAGTTTGCTTCCCGGTAGACCCACATGTAAATGAGACAAACGAATGATGCAAAAATACAGAGGGAAAACCTACGGGTGTATAATAGCGGAATAGAGAAGACAGAGGTTGGAAGACGTGAAGAGTTAGTTATCAAAGAGAGAGAAAGACGGGGCACAAAAGAGAATGGGAAAGGATCCGCACTTGGGTTGTTGCGTCGTTGTTATTTCTTGTGGGCAACGGTTGTCAGGAGGCTTAAAAAGGCGGATACGACCTTAACGTACTAGGAAAACCTACAATGAGAAAGACAATCCTCGTTGGTCATGCCAAACAGCCCTGCGTCCCCAACCCTCCCCTGAGCTGCAGGTAGAGTTTCCAAGCTAAACTCATAACCAAAAACAGAGTGACCATGCCAAATCTAAAACACAAGATGACTACTTCATTCACCTGGGAAAAGAACATAAGTCGGTGGTGGCAAGGACTAGTAAACTCTCCCAAACATTCGTAAAATACAACTAAACGGTCCAAGGACACTCTACAGTGACCAGAGCGAGCACAAAACAAGCAACTTGATATAAGTCTCATATTATAATAAGAAACCAAAACCAGAGCCATTTTTGTTAAGACAAAACTAAAACAAAATGGAATAGCAAGCATAAATATTATAACCACACATGCATGCACACAACAATAGCGAAGTAGCAAGGAAGTTACCTGGGATCCAGACACCGAAACCCACACTCTGGAAACTGTAAAGATATATGATACAACTGAACTGAACATTGAAGCTGCTTGAAACCCATTCGCTTGAGCTGCAGCGCAGCTTCCTTGGGCTTCAAGTCCCTCCCCCTCCCATGGCACCTAAGCAGAATAATGGAAAAATGAGAGAATATTTAATTACTTTGACTTAATCGAGCTCAGGTCCTCTTAGGACAACAAAGTGTCGTCCAATTCCACTTGATATGCCTGCTTCCTTTCCCTAGACCTAGCGGTGGACTCCCTCTCACTCTTAATCTCTATTCTTCCTCGGTATCCTTGAGTATTGAATTCCTCTGTTTCTGTTCGTTAACTTCTCATTTTCAATCTCCAGAGCTCGACCCAACCGCCTTCTATGGCGGCAGGTTAGTACGAGCTCATTAAATATCATTTAAGAAAATCCTCTATCAAGGTTAGTACGAGGTGGTCATAGTATTGGGTGTGAAATTCTTTCACGGGATGTGAGGTGAGAGATAATGTCAAGGGTTGAGTAGTGTCGGCTCAGTAAAGCCTTGGGTAAATCTATTGTACTTCGGTAAAAGTTATTAATCTGGATGAAGGCCTCGCAGATATAAGCAGAGTGTGTCGAACTGCATTACCAAATTTCTGGTGTTCTTATTATTTCGTTTTTGTTTGGTTTTATTTTGTTCACGCTAAAGAAGTTTTGTGAAATAGTTAACACTTTCAATTTTTCAAAACTATGTTATATGATTGTTATCTCAAAAAAAGAAAATTCTTAAATTAATCACATGGGTTAAAATCGCCGAGAAGTGGAGCTAACTTTATAAGAAACAAATTTAAACCCATGTGATTATGTTGTAATGAATGACGCAAGAGTTGGTTTATATTTAGACTTGTTAATTAATATTTTTTAGGCAATAACTCGTGAATACTTCCAAAACTTTTGTAGGTCATATGTACATCCCGTAACCTTTTTGATGCTGTACCATCGGATTCTAAACTTATATTAATCATAAGATATTAAACCAATTAATACATTTACCTTGTTCTGCATTTGATAAGAATGTTGTGATTTAAATTGCAATCACCAACTAGAAACAAAAATCACTATTCTCAAACAGAAATATAAGGCACACCAATCAAGACTAAGCAAGAGAATATGATCACCAAATAGATCTGTGACTGAAAAGTAGATTACACGCCTATTTGGTTTTGAAAGGTGAATAAGTATTTTTTTTACCGCAAAAGTTATTTTTTTAAAAATGAGTGTTTGACTGTAAAATCTAAAAGTATTTTTTTAATGAAAAAGAATGTTTGAAAGCTAAAATATAATGTTTTGAAAAATTCAAATTTAAAACTTTTCAAAAAAGCACTCATTTTAGCTTTTTGGGATAGACTTTTACATGTGTAATTTGCGTCGTTTACGTTCATAACATTTTCAGTAAAAACGAGTGATAGAAAACAAAAACAATTCCCACAAAAGAAAAACCTCTCTGAAACAAAAAACCTCACTCTTGCCATTAGAAGTTCGAGAGAACACATTGAAACAGGTTTCAAAATTTCTTTCTAGGAAGCCTACTTGGCTACCTCTAAGTCCTGAAGGAGACATGAAGGTATTAATATGTTGTTTATTTATAATGCTTGGCTTATTATCTTCCTCGTCTCTTTCCAGAATTTCCTTCCCTTTAATTGTTATCATTATAATGTTGTGAAAAAATCACTCATGCTCCAACAATCTCCACTCAAACTCGACATAAATATAAGAAAATCGAAGATAGAAGTGAGTGTGTGATGGAGTCTAAAGTGTCAAAGAGAGAAGATGGAAAAGTATTCTCGAAACTTCTTTTAGCTAAAGACAAAACATAAGTGATTAAGCTCAAGACATGCATATGTGACTCACACCTCTAAAACTCAAATCAGAAGCAACAAAGCAATACATTAAATGACCATGAGGGAAAAAACACAGCTACAACAAATATAAAACACAGACATATCAGAGGAAATAAATGACTCATGTGGGAGGCACATGCCACTTGTCTGTTTCATTCAAGTCTTCACCGAAAGCATCTGCATGCATGAAACAATTATAAAAGGAGAGAATTCAAGCATCAGACAATAAACTTATAACACAAAAACTTCATTTTCAATTCATATTGTATTCATTCTTGGAGAGTGAAAAAACATAGAGGAGAAAAAGATCAGAGAGTGCTAGGGTACTAACTTGTGGATACTAGGGGAGCTTTGGAGGCTCTTGCATGTGTTGAGAAATACACAATCTCTGTATCGGTTTTGTTCTTGTTCTTCTTCATTAGTGAAATTTTCACTACTAACAAGTAGGAACTTTGGATTTAGATAGTGATACACTATCACACCAAGTAAAAACTTTTGAGTTCTTTACTTTTCCACATTTACTTACCTGGAAAATTTACAATCTTTATTAGTTTTCTGTATAAAAAGATAACAGAACAGCAGTCAAATCCTAACAGAAGTGGTATCATAGCATTCAAGACTTCCTGAGACATTTCTTGGACTCTCCAAGCATCAAGAATCATCAAAGAACAGTTAGTAAGTACATTCTTTAAGTTTCTTTACACTACATTAATCATGATAGGCAAGGAAATTGATGTATTTTATGGTAAAGAAGACTTTATCATCTGGAAACTCCAAATGCAAGCTCTTCTTGAGTCATATGACTGTTATGGTATTATAGATGATCAATATGACCTAGAGACTAATCCTATAAAGAAGCTAAAGATGCAAAGACTTGCACATTGCAATTTAATGCATCACTTATCACCAACAGTGATAAGAAAAGCGCAGAATTGTAACACTACACAGATGAGAAAATTTCAGAGGAACATCAAGCTGTAGTAATCTTAAAGGCATGACATTCTGAATTTAATGCATTCAAGAAGGTAATTAAGCATGCTAGTGAAGCATCAATTATTGCAAAGAGGGTTTTAGATTCTCTAATAGAAGAAATAATTGTTGAGACCCGATTTTGGAACCGGACCCCAACCGGAAAAAACAAAAAAATGTAGGAACGGATGGTGAAACAAAGCGAAACAGATGAACGGACGAAAACGAAAGTGAAAGAAAAGGGCAGAAACGAACTCAATCAAAAGCATAAGCAAAAGGCGAACAAAACGGATGTGAAAAGCGAATCGAATCAGAATCAAAGGCGAAAACATATCGGAATCGAAAGCAAATCGAATCGGAAGTCATAAAGCGGAAGCAAACAAATCAAAAGCGAAGCAAAAACTTAATCTGACATCCGAAAACAAATATCTTAGAAAAGCGTCGCGTTGGAAACCGTAAGACTAATCCATCTAAACCAATCTGAAACTGGTATAAATTTTTTTCTTTCATTCTTTTCATCATTTTCAATTTTCTTAATCTCATACAAAGCAATACACTTTAAAAGATAAAGAACTTTATTGAAGATGTGAAAAACTTTTTGTCATTCAGTTCTGTAGATGTTATCGGTATATATACAGATACAATAGTAAAGTAGTTAGTATATACAGATATTTTTGAGATGCTAAATATCTTTACTAACTAAATTGATTTTACAAGGATTCTTTGATATAACTGAACCAGATTTGGCGGTGGTGGGATAGACTTCGTCCTTATCTCCAATACCCTCCCGCAAGCGAAACTGTTTGGGGCAAACAGAGAGCTTGTTGCGGAGAAAAAGAAACCGAGCGGTTGGTAACGGCTTAGTAAGAGCATCTGCAATCTGACTAGTCGTGGAGATGTATCGAATGCATAAGCGTTTGTTGGCTAGTTGCTCGCGAACAAAGTGAAAATCAATTTCCACGTGCTTAGTACGCCCATGAAAAACAGGATTGGCAGCTAGATAGGTAGCACTAATATTGTCACACCATAGCACTGGAGGCGAGGAGAGCTGAACACCAAGTTCAGTCAAAAGCTTTTGAATCCATAGTAATTCAGCAGTGGTGTTGGCTAGACTGCGAAATTCAGACTCGGTGCTTGAGCGAGATATTGTACGTTGTTTGCGAGAGCTCCAAGAGATTAAATTAGGACCAAGATAGATACAAAAAGCCCCTTGAGATCGACGATCGTCACGAGAGGTAGCCCAGTCAGCATCTGAATAAGCATGAAGTGACAGTGTAGAGCTTGGTCGAAAAAGAAGTCCATGTGTCATTGTGCCTTTTAAATATCGAAGAATGCGTTTAACAGCAGTCCAATGATCCTCTGTTGGAGCTTGCATGTATTGACAAACCTTGTTCACAGCGAAAGCAATTTCCGGTCTAGTTATTGTGAGATATTGGAGGGCACCGACAATGCTGCGATATTCAGTAGGATCAGAATACGGAGTGCCAGAAGCAACAAGGTTTGTAGCAGATGCCATTGGTGTAGATGCAGGTTTGGCCGAGTCCATCTTGCTACGA
>JANTNU010000234.1:4728187-4741254 GCA_024752395.1 Erythroxylum havanense
ATAAATAGATTTATTTAAAAATAATTTATCTTTAAGTTTTATCTAATATATAATTATTATTAATGATTAAAATACAACTATACTAATATTAACAACCAAGCTGATTTTTATTTTTGATTAAAAAATAAAAAAAAAGTTAAAAATAAAAATTAAAAACTAAAAAAAAATAGAAATAGAATTAATAGAAAAATAGAAGTAGAACTAAACGCTCCTTAACGAATTTTTTTATAAAAAGTGATAATTTCCGTTTTGTTCTGTAATTATATAATATTATATGTTGAGGTCATCTTGATGGTGTCTGGTCTCTATCTCTTTCGTACGTCTTTTTATAAGGAGGAAGTCAAGCTGGGAAGGTAATGGACGGAAGGACTGCTCCCAACTTGGCATTCATTAAATTGACATCTTGTGTTGTTTTAGGTGATTGTCCGATCTTTTTAGTTGTTATTGCGAATTACAGTGCGTTAAAGGCCGGTCGCCGCCCCATTAATTAATAAGAACATCGATCCCAAAGAACACTGCTCGCTTTGAGTATGAGCTGTTAGTTAAACCGTTAGAACAAGTTTCCAGATATGCAGTACAAAGGACTTTAGGTCATTTGAAATTGGAGAGTCCGTTTCCAAAATCACACCTGGGATCAAGTTTTGTGATTGAATTGAAACTTGAAGGATCCATTGTACGAATTATCAATTAATGGTACATTGTACATGATAAAACACTAGAAAAGAAAGAAAAAAAAAGAGGAACTTTTGACTTGTTTTCATTAATTTGCAGAAGAAATTGATAAAGTGAACGAGAGAAGGGGCCAGGGGGACAAGTGGGCATTTGAAAAGATCTTAACTAACAAAAAAAAAAGTTTTGATAATAGGCAATTAGTCATTGAATTGTCAAACTAATAGCTGTGTATAATTTATTTATTAGTGATGGAACTTGAATTCAATAAACAATTTCATCCTTTAATGGACCCTGAGTATGTGATTGAGCGCAAGTTGCCGTGGAAGTAATCAAAAGCTAATCATTAATGCCGACGCGTGCGGAAGGAAAGTTTCAATTTCGTGCTGAACAAAAGTTACAAAATATCTCATTTCATATCGACCTATTAAATATCGGGTGAGATTCTGATAATCCAAAGATTTTAATGCAAAAAAAAAGAGAATAGATATAAATTGAAATGCAGCAGCCAATTTTGGTCATAAGCAATCACGCTGACGAGAAGCTGCCGCAACCCCCACCCCCCGGCCGCTGCAACTTGCAGCCACCATGAAGTCCCCACAGCCACCATAATCAACCACAACCCTTGTTAGAATTTACAACCAACATACGGTCTATACGAGAAAAAAAGTTAAATCATATATAAATTTAAGTGAGGTTTTATTCTAAAATTAATTAATGATAAGTAGAATAGTCCATTAAACTATCATTTTGAGATGTTAATGATTAACATAAGAGTAACATGCTCTAATACCATGTTAAAATTTACAATAAACTTACGAACTCACACGAGAAGATAAGTTAGATCACATATAAGTGTAAGTAAGGTTTCATCTTAAAACTAATTGGTGATAGGTGGAGTAGCCTACTAGATTTATATGTTAATCTTCTTTCTTCTCTTTCTCTAATATGGAGCAAACTCTCACTCTTTATATTTCAATAACTCCTACCTACGGTGACTATAGCCAGCAGCATTCGCACCTGCAGCTACTACATCAACAACTTCCCCGCAAGATCTGAAGCCTCATAACTCCTTTATGTACTTTGTTTACTTCCCACGATGTTGAAACTCGTAAAACTAAACAAAGATTGCTAAATGATGCATTTTGTCTGAACTCTCAGTGTCCAGCTATTCATTGACAATGGATTGAGATAGAAACTAAATCTTATATGTTAAAATATGTGTTATGAAATTTTGGGTATTTTTTATATTTTGGACATTTTTTATAATTGGTCACGTTTGGTTATTTAGGAATTTCACTACGAGGAGTATTTTATTGTGTGTGGGATTTTTTAAAGATGAGATTTATTTGGGATAAAAATTTCAGTCATGATAAGATTTACTTGGAATCAAATCACCATATCTTGACTAAGATAAGATACAGATTTTTGGTAATTTTTTATAGCCTATTTTGGAGATAATGGCTATCTAAGGTACTTGATTTTTTGGTAATTTTATCTATATTGAACAACATATTTTCTCTGCCAATTGCTTGAATTTTTTAGGCTGAATTGTGTGGGAAAAACGACTACAATATGATGACTTGGCAATTGGAATTTCGTGAACCTAAAACTATTTTTGTGAGTTGGTATTTTGGTGATTTTGTCCAGATTTGTTGTGTGTTTTTCTTTAAGGGCTACGTGACTTTTTAGGGTTGTCGATGATGTTGTTTTGCGTGAAAATTTTCAGTAGTTTTTGATGTAGTTGTAGCTCTTCGTGTATGACATTTTAGTGATGAAACATTTGTTAATTTGAGGTATTTAGCAGCTGTTGTGCATGGGATATTTTAGTGACACTATCGAAGATTCACAATAGAATTTTGGTAGACAACATTCTATTATTTCGTAGAAGAAATTACATTATTAAGGAATTTGTTTTCTCTTCTCAAGTATCTTTGTTTATGTCCTTATTACTTCAATCATTTGAGTTGTTTTATTTTTATTTTCCTTTTTTATTATCAAACATTCTTAAGAAAATCTTCTGTTGAGGTTATTACAAGTTGGTCATGTTATTAGGTGTAATTTACTTTCACGGATAGTGAAGACGAGGGATAGTGTCAAGCGTAGTGTGAGTCATCTTTGTAAAGCCCGGAGTAAAACTATTGTTGTTCTTTTGTAAAGGTGATTAAGTTAGGTGAGGATCCTGCTGACTTAGATAAGATGTGTCGAACTACATTACCAAATCTCGAGTATTGATTTATTTATTTTGCATTTGTTTTTCATTTTCATTTGTGTTAGAAAATTTATATTTGCTTTATATCAAGAAACCATAGATACAGTTCATAGCAACTGTAGCTGAAATAAAATTTTTGCTGAACTACATCTTTTCGGATTTACAATTGGTATCAGAGCAAGGTTCACCGAATCAAAACTTGGTACGCCAAATTGGTGTAGATCCGTGCTTTGCAATTATAGCTACAAAAGAAGGAGCATTAATCATTAGGCCTTCGTTACTAGATAGTTCGAATTGGCCTGCTTGGAAATCAATAATGAAAGTATTTAAGCACAAGGAACTATGACATAGACTTCAATGTTGAATGACTGGACACATCTAATGACGATTGATGAAAAGAATGAAGGGGTACCTAAAGATCCATCTACATGGACAAAAGCTAAAGAAGAGGGAGAGCTCGACAATTCTCATGTACTGCATGCAATCTTCAGTGTTGTCGATGAAGAACGCTTTAGTATGATTTCTGCATATGAATCAGCAAAAGAAGCATAGGACACATTACAAATAATACATGAGGGATCAAAATAAGCAATAGCTTCGAAACTTCAGATATTGAATACTAGATTTGAAGAGTTTAAGATGGATGAAAGCGATAATAGTAGAGACTTCCATGAGATATTATGTAATATTGCCAATCAAGGACATCAAATTGGGAAGAACTATTCAAATATGAAACTTGTCAAAAAAAATTGAGATCACTACCTCTGAGATTCATATCGAAAATTGCAGCCATCAAAGAAGCCCATGATATCAACGAATTATCTTTGGATAAGATAATTGAGATTCTTACAAACTCTAAGATGAATTTTTTGAGAGATAAGGGTGAGAAGAACAAAGAATTGACACTGCAAGTTGAGGTTAATAAAGTCGTGAGTGATTTAGGAGATGAATCCAATGAAGATGAAGATATGATGTTATTGATGAGAAATTTCAGTAAAGTGGCTATTGATAAGAAATTTCAGTAAGTGACTAAGGAATGTGAAGAAAAATAGACTTGAGTTCATACAAATAGTAGGCGTTCTTCCAACAATAACTTCAAACAACAAGAAAAAGCAAAGAAGATACAATGTCATAAATGTCAATGTTTTAGACATATGCAAGCGAAATGTGCTAACACTCTTAAAAGGAGAAAAGGAAAATCTTACATTAACACTTGGAGTGAAAATGAATATGAAAGTGAGTATCGCAATGCAAAAGGAATTGTGAGTAATCATGTTGCAATGGTTGCTTTAAACAGCAAAAGCTCAGTTGCTTCAACTAGTGAAGAAACTGACAACAAAAATAAAAATGTTTATGTTCTAAACTCAAATTCAAATTGTGAAAGCGATGAAAACAACTCAGAATTCAAAAAGAAAGATATTTACAAGGTCTATGAATTAATGTATACAAAATGGGTGCAAACTGTTAGTGTATGCCCTATGAATCAAGTATAGGATGTACTTTAATTTATCAGTTGTGATTTAAGTAGTGTCGTATTTTAACCTTATTTAATATTAGGTAGTTATAATGTTTTACTAGATGTCACTTATAACTTATGAGCCTAAAAGAAGTTTGGATCTGTTGCTAATATTAAATAAGCCTCCACGGTGCACACCAAACAAACTGAACAATCAATGGTCCTAATTCGGATTTGGGCCTTGGGCCTTACGGTTTGTTTATGATCATCCTATAAATTTAGCTGAGTATAAACAATTTAATTTGGATGCTTTGTTGACTAAGAGGAATATTTTACATGCTTCCTTACTGCCACGACATTTTGGTGCTGAGTTAGTGTGAGAGTTTTATTGTGGTTTGGATAAGGGAGTATTGGATGCTACAACTTTACGTTTTCATATGATTTATGTGAGGAGGAGATTGATTAAGTTTGATTATAATTCGTTAAATGCACTTTTAGTGTTTATGAATTTAATCAGTTGTATGCAGATGGTTTTGATGTGAGTAAGGTAAATTGCCATCTTGGCCTTCTACTATTATACTACGTGCTTATGATTCTTCCTCTACACCTACTATTGATTTTTATGTCTCTTTATTCACTAAGATTGATCGCATTGAAGGCATTCTTCGTTTTGACATTATTTTGTCTCAAAGAGGAGATATACATAAATGATTATTTTCATTTGATATTTATGCTTTGTTGGTGACTAATCAATTCAGGGGGATATTTTAAGGTATCTCCGTAACTATTAGTCTTGTTTTTGTCATCTTTTTGTCCCAAAGGAGAAAACTTTTGATGATTAAATAATTGTTTATTTAGATTATTGTTTCTTTAGATATTTCTTGAACTTGATAAACTTAATGATACGTGAACTTGAATGTTATTTGAAAGTTGCTTGGAACTCGATGTTCGATTGAAAGAGAGTTCCTATATATTATATGGACTTGATGTTGTGTGTTCAATTATCTTCTTAAGAGGGAGTTTCAACATGTGACAAATAATGTCAAAAAGGGAGGAATTGTTAAGATATACATTATGATATTTTGTGCATTATTTGTCATTGACCACTTTTGGTTATTTGCAGAATTTCATTACGAGGAGTATTATACTCTATGTGGGATTCTTCGAAGATGAGATTTATTTAGGATGAAAATTCTATTTATGATATGATTTAATTGGAATCAAATCACCATATCTTGACTAAGATAAGACGTAGATTTTTGGTGATTTTTGGACTCTTCTTGATATCCTATTTTGCGGATAATAGCTATCTAAGGTAGTTGATTTTTGGTGATTTTATCTATATTAGACAACTAATTTTCTGTGCCAATTACATAAATTTTCTAGGCTGAATTGCGTGGGAAAAACGATTACAATATGTTGACTTGGCAGCTGAAATTTTGTGGGTCTAAAACTATTTTTGTAAGTTGGTATTTTGGTGATTTTGTCCAGATTTATTGTGTGTTTTTCTCCAAGGGTTACGTGACTTTGTATGGTTGTTGATGATGGTGTTTTATGTGAAAAACTTTCAATAGTTTTTGGTGTAGTTGCATCTCTTCGTATATGACATTTCGGTGATGAAACATTTGTTGATTTGATGTGTTTTGTTGCTGCTGTGCGTGGAATATGTAAATGATACTATGGAAGGTTCATAGCAAATTTTTGGTGGACAACTTCTTGTTCTTTTGTTGAAGAAGCTACATTGTTAAGGGTGTTGTTTTCTATTCTCAAATGTATTTGTTTTTGTCCTTATTGCTTCAATCACTTGAGTTGTTTTATCTTCTCATTTTTATTATCGAACACTATTGATAAAATCTTCTATCGAGATTAGCACGAGTTAGTCGTATTATTGAGTGTGATTTAATTTCATGGGTAGTGAGGATGATGGATAGTGTCAAGGGAAGAGTAAGTTGGCTCTGTAAAACCTTGAGCAAAACTATTACTGTTCTTTTATAAAAAAGATTAAGTTGGGTGAGAGTCCGCAGACATAGATAAAGTATGCTGAACTGTGTTACCAAATCTCGTGTATTTATTTATTTATTTTGCATTTATTTTTTGTTTTCGTTTGTGTTAGAAAATTATAGTTACTAACAAAGTTGCTTTATATCAAATAATCACAGATACAGTTCACAGCAACTACAGTTGAAATAGAATTTTTGTGAGACTACATCCTAATTTACATCTTACGTTAAAATGAAAACATATACATTCTTAGAAACATGTATATTAGAAGATAGAAAAGACAATTAACACTGAAAATTTCCAATAAAAAGACCAGGGAGAAACTTTCACACACTTGTTGCTTCTTTCAGGTTGACATTTAAACCAAAAAACTAAATCTAAGGAAAAAACAAGTGCACAACAAAAAAGGGACAATTGTAAAAGGAAAAAAAGGAAAAAAGAAAAAGGTTTCACCTTTCTAGGAAGTAATCTAAAACACATTGCAGCGAGAGTTGAGTTACACTTTGCTATGTGTAGAACTGTGGACCACTGATCGTGGAATGTGTGTGTAATATTGGAGGCTTGTCCATCGTGGATGACTTGTAAAATATGAATTGTGAAGGATTGTTTTGTAATTTTAAAAATTTTGAAAATTATTAATTAGTATCAGTATAGTCCTGTACCAAAATCAAATATAATTTCGATATTAATTCGATATTCATAAGATCCTAGAAAGTTATATTTCCAAGCCAAAATAGCATGGTGATTACGTGATGCTTAGGTCATGATACGAATGAATCACCTGTTCGTTTGTCAAGTCCTACCTTGTACTAACAACTATTATAAATGAGACAAAAGAAGATTTATGGATGAGAATTGTCAGCACTTGGTAGGAATTGACAAACGCTTAAATTTTCAGCCTCGCTGCTTACTTGAAAGCTTTTCGAGGTACTTATTCGAAAGAGACTCATTTATCAGTTTCAAGAATAAAATCAATTGCCAAGCTAAATCCAGATTTTGTTATCATTATTTCACTACCTATACGATACGAATGTATCCTTAGCCCAACATCAACATTCACATAATAAAGTAGCTCTTTCGAGTTATACATATATACGTAAACATCTGTCCTTAAGGAACGATTAGGACCATCAGCTGCTAACCACTTGGCATAATGGTTTGTTAATTTTCACCATCAGATTTCCAACCTCAGCCCAAAAATTGTTAGCAAGCAACGCTGGGAAGAGCATTGCGTAAACAACAAGGCAACAATAGTAAGGTAACTACCAACATCTAATCATGTCAAATTCCCAATCAGTTTGGTTGGTTAAAGTTAAACTAATTACTCTAAGTAACACTCAAATCAAG
The DNA here is from genome assembly GCA_024752395.1 of Erythroxylum havanense. Lineage (NCBI taxonomy): Eukaryota > Viridiplantae > Streptophyta > Magnoliopsida > Malpighiales > Erythroxylaceae > Erythroxylum > Erythroxylum havanense. Next base: position 4,735,873 of record JANTNU010000234.1, read on the forward strand.
ACTAAGAGATTACAAGTCCGAATTTTCTGTTTAATTTTATGGTGACTTGTTTTGTCCTATAAATTCCAGCCATTCATTTATTTGGATTCTGCATGAGTCTTACATAAATAAACATGAGATCTGCATAAATAAATAGCTGAGATTCATGAGACAAAATAGAATACCATAATATTAGACAGAAACTCCTATATCAGACATTACCTATTTCAATTATAATAAGACATATTACAACTTACTTTAATTAAATAAACAACCAAAAACCTATACTACTTCAAATGTGATCCAGCCCAAAATTAAGCATTTCTCGCAGGCCTACACCCAACAGAATGGATCCAGCTTTATTCAATAAATTATAAATCAACTAAGATCTATATTTTGTTAGTAGTAGTATAAAGTTCATCTGAGCATAAAATGTGGCTGGAGCAGCGATACAGAAACAATTACAGGCCCCACTTTATCCATAGACCTCTGAGGTGGCAGAATGCTATTGATCGGCGATCCATCCACGCGATCTTTCGCTTCCACAAAAATCTCAATCTCGTAAAACACAAGCCTGCTGTTTCTGAATAATAAAACACCCCACTCAAAAGCATTTGGCTGAACCAGGAAAAGATCTAAAGACAACAATGGCAACCACAATCTCAACTTCATCAACTGTTCTTGGCTTGGGCACTAGTTCCCTGTCGTCCCTTTCTCGCTCTTCTTCAACCAAAAGAATTTGCCTCAGCTCAGGTACCTCTGTATACTTTTACTCAAGAACACCCTCCCTTCATTTACTGATCGACAAGTGGAGTGTTGTTCCGTTTAATAACTGTTAATGGGTTTCAGGTTTCGTGAAATCCTCAGTTGCGGCTAGAAATCCGTTGAGGCAAGCTTGTGCTAACGGAGGAAGGTTCATGTGGTAAATTAATTGTGCTGAGATTGAGATTGAGATTGAGTTACGTATTAGAATGTAATGGATGTGGGTTTTGGTACAGCTTTGAAAGGGACTGGTTACGAACGGATCTGAATGTGATAGGATTTGGGTTGATAGGGTGGCTAGCGCCATCAAGCATTCCAGTAATTAATGGGAAAAGCCTAACTGGTCTCTTCTTCGAGAGTATTGGCGCTGAGCTCGCTCACTTCCCCACTCCTCCTCCTCTCACCTCCCAGTTTTGGTATGACAGATTTTCATTTCACGTACCATTATAACTTACAAACATCACGTTGGGCTTTATAATCGTATTACTATTCTTCATAAAACAAAACTTTGTAGACTGTATGTAGATAATCAAAAAAGGTCCCACCGAGATTTGAACTCGGGTTACTGGATTCAGAGTCCAATGTCCTCACCACTAGACCATGGGACCTTCATAGTTTCTTATTTTTTATTTTATAGGTTGTGGTTGATTACGTGGCACTTTGGACTATTCGTCTGCCTTACCTTTGGGCAAATCGGCTTCAAGGGAAGGACCGATGACTACTTTTAAATTTCAAAGATAACGCTTATTTTGTGCTTTCCTCTGTAATCAAATCATGTACAATTTGGCATCTGAAATCTCAATTCTCAGCTCCCCCTTTTACCTCATTGTGTCTTACTTTGTCCAAGTCATCTTCTCAAGCACACTTAATTTATTCCATTTGTCATAAACCTTTCAGTAACTCGTATCGTATCTCAAGAAGAGAATATGGGATGAGAAATTTCTAGATAGGTTGGTGTTCTTTTTAATGTGAACGGAATTAACTATGGGATCATGCACCGACCCACCATATTTGTGTTACTCATCGTCATGTTGTGCATTATTGCACAATGATATGTTACAATATTCGTTCTGACTCGTGTTATTACAATATTGTGATTCCTTGTATCATTGCATAATCTTCTGAAAAGGGCTTATTCTTGGCACCTATGTAACAATATCAGAACATGGTTTTGTAGACCTAACTAAATCATGCAACAAAACAATTTTAAAAATTAGAAGAAATTATAAAATACGACTTAACATGTTGGCCTTAGCCCACAAAATATCAAATAATGATACGTTATATTTGTTGGGAAAGGAGGTGTTAGTCACGCAGCAGCAACAAATTAGAACCAGTAAGCGTTTCCCTGTGTGAACAACCACAACCAATCTAAAAGAAAAACAGCAGTCAATAAACTTACCACTACACGAAATTAAGCAGCAAGAAATAAATAACATAGACAATTTTACGTGGAAAACCTCTCTTAATGTGAGAAAGGAAAAAAAATCACAGGACTTGATCCAGTAAAGAAAAACTTCACTATCATTAATCAAGTTGCAAAAATTTTTTCACCTCTAGATATAACTAGAATCACCACTCAACTCAAAATACAACAATAATCATCAACAAGATAAAAAATTCAAAGAGTTAGAGAAAAATATCACCCTTAAGATCTCAGCAACTTCGACTGACGATCAGAGCATCTTGGAGACCTTCAAATATAATCTCCACCGTTCATAATGAAGAACAACAAGAGAGGAACCTCTGGTTAAAATTTCAGGTCGATCCGACAAGAAATCATCATGCGATCGAAAGTTAGTAGATTACTGCACAAAGCTGAAAAAAAAACGAAAATTTTTCTCTCTCTCTGTTCCCTCTCTTTTCTCTGCTGACTATCACTCTTTTTTTCTCTTCTTTAGAGTCTAAAACTTTTTTATATTTTAGACTTTGAGCTCCACTTAGAAGGGATCCAAACCCAATAATATTAACCTAATGGAAATGATATCCCATTTATAAAGTTCACATCTCGTTAATTTATTTATTTTTGCCTAATTATTTTAAATGTAGACGTGGGATAATATGTTTATCTTCTTATTAAATAATCTCTCAAAATACTCTTGCTTCTTGTGTCGTGAAAATAAATCAAACAGAATCAAAGAATCACTCCCGTGAATGAGGAACAGCACTTATACATGTGGTGATCTTGGGAATGGCTGCCCATTTCAGCCACTCCATTTCTCTGCCCAAAAGCTCCAAACAATCTAGAGTTGTTAGTGTTACTCAAGGTTGTTTTTATTTTTATTTGTAAATTTTGTTTTTTTAGTTTTTTTCCGATTTTTTAAAATTATGAAAAAAGTCAATTTTGTTTTGTGTTTCTATTTTTATAATACGAGGGGTGCTTGTTTGGGGTATGAAAAAAAGGGGCATGAGTATGGAATGAAAATTGATGTTTGATATAAACCTATCGTTGAATATTTAAGAATTTCATTCCTTGATTTTGAGCAATCTTTCATTTCTCTCATATTCTAGAGAAACAGAAGAGAGGAATGAAAATAAAGCTTTAATTTCAATAATCAAATTTATTGTAAAATTAAATAATTAATTACATAATAATTAATTAAAATAGTGTAATTAATTAATTAATTAAAACATAATTCATTCATTAATTAAAATATAATTTATTTTGTAATTAATTAATTACAGTATTTTTTAAAAATCAATCACTAACAATAATAACGGTAATCATTCCTTATTTTTAATCAACAATCATAATTATAATTATATGATAATATTTATTTATATTTTTATTATATTTATTTTCATTCTTATTATTATTCTCATTTATTATTGATCAACCGTCTCGTGATTATAAATAAATTTATATTAATAGTAAGAAAAATGGAAGTAACGTTGCCTAAAGTTTTGGTTCTATTCGCCTGTCCTAAAAAATTTTCTAAAGCTGTCAGACTAGACCAGCGGCTCTCATTCATTTTCCTGGCGGGAAGGGAAGATTCGGAGTGATTGATTGATTATGAATTGGCAAGTGTACTGGCACATTTTGTTATTTTGTTATTTGTCAATATTTGTGAAGAAGTCCCCTGCTTTTTGGTTTTTTATTTCAACTTCAACCCTCTGCAACGTGATATGTTGGAAGCGGATGCTATCTATGGCACGATTGCAAACTAACATGTGATGCCTTCCAGTATTTTTCAATCAAATTTATCCTTTCTTTTCTTACAGTTGTTTGGTTCTTTTCCTTTCCAGGTCCTTGAATCTCTTTTTCTTTTAGACTGAATCTATCTCTTTTTCTTGCTTTTGGGTTTGATGAATTCTAGGCAACAGTGTTGGACTTGCCCAAAAAGAGTACACTACAGGTTTGATATTTAGTGCGTTTTCAACGTCGTGGTGTCACCTTTATCCTCTTTGAATCTTTCCTTCGAGTTCGAAATCTCAGATATCTATCTGCTTTCTCAAGTTTTGGCTTCAAGAGATCTGTTTACTGATTCTGACTATTCTGTATGGACACTGGACATCAATGCTTAGCCTTTAATGCCCATGTAATCTTCTGAATCCTGAAGTCATTACGATTCAGCGAAAATCACTCTAGTTCTGCACAAAATTTTTGCCAAAAGATATGATCACCGCTTAACTGTCCTCATCCCCCATTACTTCTCTCGAGCTGTTTTCACACGGATCTTTCAATTCTCTACGTTCGATAGAATCTTTTGCTATCTTTATATTATTGCTATTTGAAGAAATAGTAGCTGAAAAGGACTGCTCTTTTTGAACTAACACTAAGTGAACACTTGGAATTTTGGCCCCATCTAGGGCAGAGCATATATGGAAGCTGTCAAAGCGAGAGGGCAATGTAAGATTAGAAAGAGAGGGAACTCATCATCTTCCTCATCGTCATTGGTCAAGAAGTACAGATTCAAGCGAGCTATTTTGATTAGAAGGAAAGCTGGGTCTACGACACCTGTACCAGCCTGGAGGACAAGCACAAAACCTCCCAATTCTATAATGCCAAATGATGAATCCAACAAGTGTCAGTTTTCCCTCACTGGCCGCCAAGCCAATGAAGTTTCTGTTTCTTCAAGAAAACTGGCCGCTGCTCTGTGGGAGATTAACGGAAACCGTTCTACTGCTGAAAAGGAATTGGAGCTATTACAGGACAAGAAAGAGTTGAGAAGAGGGAAAACCTTTTCAAGGTTGCCGCATTTGTCAGATCCATCTCACCATATCATTTCAGAGGTGGAAAATCTATTTGTTATCTCTTGTACCGATCTGTATAAAGTTCTTGTCTCATGTATTTCTTGTTTCGGTTCTGCAGAAGATTGATCGTTCTAGAGGAGATGATCATTGGACAAGAACATCGGTGGTGGTTTCAAGGAAGCATCAACTTGCTGATTGCAATATGGAAAACTTGGACTCTATTAATAATGCCCGTTTGATCGAGGTAGACAACATATTTTTTCTATTAATGATATAGATACATAATTATCTGTAGGAGCTTTTGCACTTAACAAGTTTCACAAAATACAGATTGAAGCTGAAACCGGAAGGAAAGTTCACAACACAGAAGGTACAGATGGAATTAAGACTTGTTTGAAGGATGTCAGTAACAGGCTTAGAACATCCAAAGAGCTTGTGAGAGCTCTG
>JANTNU010000234.1:4808986-4821357 GCA_024752395.1 Erythroxylum havanense
TGCATAAGCCTCCAAGTCCAAGTTATGGACCTCCACTTTCGCCACCACATAAGCCACCACCAGTTCACAAGCCTCCAACTCCAACGTATGGGCCTCCCACTCAACCACCAGGAGGGCATCCTACACCGTCAACTCCAATTTACCAACCTCCAACTTCACCACCTCATCTTTTGCCTCCGTCAAAGCCTCCACCAGTGCATAAGCCCCCAAGTCCAAGTTATGGACCACATAAGCCACCATCGGTTCACAAGCCGCCAACTCCAACGTATCGACCTCCCACTCAACCACCAGGAGGATATCCTATACCGTCAACCCCAATTTACCAACCTACAACTTCACCACCATTATACTCACCGCCTCATCATTTTCCTCCGTCAAAGCCTCCACCGGTTCAAGTGCCACCGGCACCAACTTATAAGCCAAAACCACATCCACCAACAAAGCCTCCTTATTCACCTCCACCATTTTACAAACTTCCTCCTTGCCCGCCAGTACACAAGCCACCGCCAACTCCAACATACAAACCTCCAAGTTCTCCACCATCTCATCATAAACATCCACATCCTTCCCATCATCCAAAAACCCCACCTTCTATACCAACTTACCAGCCTCCACCAACTCCAACATATCAACCACCTCCATCTGTGCCTGCACAATCTCCTCCAATTTCCTATCCATCTTACCCTCCTCCACCATCTCTATACCCACCTACCACTCCGTAGCCTCCACAAGGATATCATCCCCGATCATCCGTGCACAACTAGAATTTCAGGTCACTATCCTAGTGACAAGAGTGACTCAAATAATCACTTGCAAGCTATAAAATGTTATGTGTGGAGGCTTTAGCTTATATAGTTTTTGAACTTATTTGTACCATGTTCAGTACGCTTGAGTACTGTTTTGCGTAAACTGAATAAAGTTGTACTGTTGTGTTGCACTGATCATATCGCTGCACAAACTTGTTTTATTCGGTAAAACTTGACGACACAAAGAAAAAAAAAAAGAGTAAGATTCAGATAGAAAATTGTTTGAAACATTTCAGGTCAGTGCGCACTTGTTATTAAAGCTACTTCAGTTTGGAGCTTGGAGCTGCTTGTGTAGGAGCAAAACTTTCACTTTTTCTTGTAGATTTTGATTGTAAGAGGGGGCTCAAAAGCGTAGATCTAATTAAATTACCGAGAACAGATTGAAACGTCAATTGGTTGGGCATTCACATTTTAACACCTACAAGTTCTGAAACAGCACTTATGTGGATCAGTTGTTCAACATGCTAAAGCAAATGCAAATACACATTCACTGAACTGTCGCAGCCTTCTGTTACGATAAGGCTTCAAGTGCTAAATTACCCATCAACCTTGCAAGAGGTAGGGGACACTTGGTAACAACATCAAGTTTAGACGTATTGGACGCACGCTCAAATAGAGATATGCTCAAAGAGGCAAGTTCCCTTAAAGACAATCTTGAAGAGAGGAACCCCTGCCAGTAATAAGGATCTAAACTAAAGAAGGCATCGAAGAACCTCCTAGTCCCGTTCAGATCAAGTTGCAACAGAGTCTCCATCCCAAAAGAGTAGAACTCCCTCACACGTTTTCTGTCCGATGACCATAAGCTTTGCCACACCCTATGATGCAGTGCCCTCCCTCTGATCATTCTGGCTGAGCCAAGGCATTCGGCAATGGCATCAGCTATAACAGGAGCCAAGGCCATTGCCCGAACCAGCATGTAACCAGTAGAAGGGTGGACTATTCCTGAAGTCCCACCAAAAGCCATCACGCTTTGAGGAATTCGTGGAAGAGGACCACCCATTGGAATTAAACACTTCTCATCTTCTATAACTGTCTTCACTCTGATTCCCAAATGTCTTAATCTTGCCACCATCCGCTTCTTAATCTCCATGTAAGATAACATTGGTCGGCTAACCAGAGAGGTCTCTTCCAAAAAGATCAAGTTTTGATCAAAAGGCATGGCATACAAGAAGGTTGGTATTCGTGAATTGCTGGCTCGCAAATAAGGTTCATTTCCCACATGGGAATCTCTCCAATCCATAAGCACCATCTTGTCCAAATCAAATGGATGCGAATCCACTTCAGCTAGAATACCATGGGCAATCTGATAACCATGGTTTCTTGGCTTATCATACTCTATGAAAGTACTAGCAAACCCACTTGCATCAACAATCAAGCTCGCTTTAATCTCACTCCCATCATCACAGGCAATCGAAGATTCAAACTCGTCATGTTTCACCTCCCAAACTTTAGCCTTATGAAATCTAACACCATTAGAGACACAATTCTCCAACAAAGTAGTCTTTAAAAAATTCCTACTAACACGACCGTAAGCTCGGTCCATATACCGGGTCCTACGATCATGAATATAGACACAAGTCATCGGCCATGTTTTATCCAGACAATCTCCAAGCCCCAAGCCCTCAAATTCATCGACCCAAGAACCATAATTGTTTGGCAACATAGAAAGAGGAGAAGGATCAACGCAACATACCTTGACCCCATACCGGGACACTCGGTCAGCAAGACGGAGACCAGCAGGACCAGTGCCAATAACGATCAAATCAAAGCGAGAACGGTCAGAAGGATGAAACCATGACAGATCAATATCCAAAGACCCCAGCTTTGACTCGGGTTTCAAGTCAAGGAAGTTTCCCAGATTGCTGCTTTGGACTCTGAGGCGACGTGTTTTGGAAGATGCAAAACTGGGATTTGGAGAAGACAGCAAGGGGGTGTCCCGCACATGGTTGATTGAAGATGATTTGATTGCAGGAGGTTGTGAGAATGGTCTGAGAAGTGTTGCCATGAGAGAGAGAAACAGAGAAGAAAGTGGAAGAGGAAACGGGGGATAGTGACATAGTACCAATGTAATAGTACTGCTAGTGATGGGAAAACTATGTACAGAAAAAGGAATCTGTGAAAGCGGAGACGGAGGCGGCAGCTCCGTATTCCAATTTTGGCGCAATGCTTTAGATGATATTCATGCCTCAATTTCGTAAAGATTTTAGTCTTAACGCCGACTTACGACAAACCGCAGATAATCCTGTCTTGTCTTGTCTTGTGTTTGATGTATTAAAAATTCTTTCATCGTGGTCAAGAAATGAACAGCTTGGTTTGGTGCCTATCATAGTTAGACCTCATCATTTTGAGGACGTGTGCCAAACCACTTCCCTTAATTGGCTAAGCCACTATGGAACTATGGAAGTGAGTTTGGCACTACCAAATGAAGACCGTTATAGTACTTGATTTTTGACATGTTCGCTGTAATACCACCAATCACCTCTTTCTAATAAGCAACATATTAATATTTTAAATAAACTACTTATCAAACATTTTAAAAGCCAACTTACTACCAATTTTCAATAGAAATTGAACCTTTGGATCGACTGACATGAAAAAAGCTGCTCTACTAATTAATTTCCATTTATCATTTTGCTTCCAGTAATTTTTCGTTGTCTTAGGACCAAAGAAACATCTTGCCACTGTTTTATGACAGATAACACTTGGAGAGGACCATGAATGGAAGGAAGTGGGTTAGAGGAAGTTAATGCTGCTTATTGTTCAACCTCCCTTGGCACACACGATCGGCCAGGCTGCGTTTCTATGTCAATACGAGTGGCTTTAAAAATCTTCATTTCTTTTTGCAGCTAAAAGGTGTTTCCAATGCCATGCAATGTCCTCCTTTCTGTTAAATTTCACAAAAGAAACTACCACTTTTCTTATTCACAAGGTATTAGGTTAAAGTTCATATTGATCATGAGACCATTTTTTTATTTCATCTTTTACTGTTTTAAAGTATTCATTCGTTGTCGAGAACTTGACAAGAGTTTTTGATCTTTATAGTACTTGGAATTTAGTCCTAAACTTGAGGAGATGGAAGGATAACACATTTGACCATCTAGGGAAATAAGAATATACAGTTCATAGAAGACCATATTAATAACTGGTTAATAGGTTTCTCTCCTCCTCCAAAACACCGTCTTACCCTACCCTATATCCTACAATCTTTTAGGAGCAGCTCAATCACATACAAACGCTTAGTGATTATCACATGTTCTTTTCAAGATACGTAAATGACAGGGGCTAAGCAACACCGTATAAAACAAGGCAGCTAATATATAACGCCATCATGCCCAGTCAACATTTGCTTTGATATTGACTTACGAACCCCATAAATTGACCACACCAAAGATCCAGGCATGTACAGAATGTATACAGATTCTCCCTGAAGAGGTAATTGGAATGCAAAACGCTATGTTAAGGGTTCAGATCTTTTGTATCACTTAACCTGTTCCAACCTTATTTCCGTTCCAAAAATACGTCGTTTTATGTGTAAACATATCCAAAACGACATCGTTTTGAGGCGAAAATAAGGTTGAAACAGATTAAGTAGCACGGAAGATCTGATACTCGTATCAGGCTTCCCAAATCATATAAATTACTTGTACCAAAAGCCCCAACAGTACGAAAATCTATGATTTTGTTAGGTCATTCTGTAGATACATAGATATCATGTACTCCTTAAAACTTGATAATTCAATGAAGCTGCCCCTCGACATAATTCAGGTAGTTGACCCTTGCAAATGGTCATGGAATACCTCAGCACAATTCAACACCATCAAAACCGGAATTCAAGATCTACAAGAAGCTAAAGTGATGCCTCCACAAAAAGCAGCGATTATTAGGTATAGAAACAGAACAATCACAACCGTTAAAAGTGCCCTGCAATGTCAATATAAATTCTTTGGTCACTCGAAATCTTATAATTTTTTTTAAATTAACTACTTAAAACATGAATGATATTTCCATGACAACTACAGTAAGAAAATCACTGATACCGTCTTGTGCCACAATAAATTACTATGTACGTTTTTTAGCACAAACAATTTCATATAGTAGTTACTAAACAAATTATTAACAATTTCTAGTGGAAGGAGAGATAGTTCAAGGACAGACCCATCTCCCACAGTTGTGAACTGAGATTGTTTTAGTGTAATGGCAGGTGGGATGTAATTCCAGCATTCATTCCTTGGTTTAACAATGGAATTATAACGTTCTCCTTTCAACAATGGAATTATAACTACAAGTTTAATTTTGTTAAATATTCATTACACTACATTCTCCTTTCCAATAATAAATCTCCAATTGCATTCCCTTCTAGTACATCGTTTCAAACACTAACCAAGTAAAGTGAGTAAAGAACATCAATCTTGCATAGACCAAAAAATGTTCTAATAATTAAAGAGCGAGATAATTAAGGATGCTGCAAACATAGAAGAGAAGCCCAGAGACTTACATCAGTCAGTTTAAGAGTAAATAACACTAGCATATTCATGACTAGATACGATAAGATGAACATCACAGATGGAGAAACGAGAGAGTACTTCAATGTAAGCTTTATGAAGGTTTTCTTACTGATATGCATAGAAGTGTACAAAGTGCAGAGACATATGACAACTAGAGAGGAATAACAACAGAAGTTGAATTATAAACAAAGGCCATTATATGTTATCAGAAGCAACACTTCCCAATAATTTCTTTTATCATCATTTCTGACTTTTAAGATTTTTGGCTCTATTACTTCCTTCTTTTTATCTTTCCTTTTCCCTCCAACAATACATGGTATGAAATTTTGAGTCTTTAGTTATTTGATCAGTAAAACAGAAAAATAAAAAAAAAGCAACTTGCAAATTACAACTCAAGTGGCAAAATCATGGGGACTTACAATAGTTTGGCATTTTTCATCCAAAGAGCTCTGCGGAGGCGTTTAGACTGTTTCTTGAAATGAAAAGCACCATCTTGCATCGTCGCAGTTTTATCAACAAGAAGTTCTATTCGGTCACCTCTCTCCAATATTTTCTCTATGTTCTCCACCATAATAGTTCGAATCTGCAATTGACTTGCTTAAGCACAAAAAACACCTAAAACCAACCAGTTCCAACATTTCCACTTGTACACAAAAACAGAAAAACAAGAAAACTAAAGGAATGTACAACACAGGAAGTATTCTTTATACGCCACAAACTTGAAAAGGGATCTTGGTTTTAGAGCGAAGGTAAAAGTTACCATTGTCTAGGAACCTCTGTTTCAAATCCTAGTTTTCAAAATGAAAAAATTGAAAAGGAAAAAACAAAAGAAGAGGATGCATGAGTTTGATCTCTGGAGAAGTCACAAAGACAAAAGAGCTGGACTTGCATGCCTTGAATGGAACTAAATATAGTACCAAGAAAAACCAATTTCTAGGCAACTCACAGCTTTTGTGATAAACTACGATTTACATTGCAAAAGCAATTATGTCAAGTTTGTTAGAATGCAAACAGAAATTATTATCTTTCACAAAACAGTCCAGAATTCTGACAACAGAAGATGCAGATGGTAAATGGCTAGGAAGGTGTGCATATTCAAAATGAAATAGGTAGCATTTCGTGAATTTGAAAGACAAGAGGCTCAGAAAGTATAAGGTACTGTCATGCAACATGACCAACATGAATACATAAAGTTGAACTGAGCAATATATGACAAACAAAAAAGTTCAGATTTCCAGATAATGAAGATACTTGCCTCATTAACTTCGCTTCTTACGCGAGTAAGAGTGTCAGCACTCGGATTACTAGAGAAAAACTCCATTTGCTGATGCAAGACCCTAGAGAATTCGTCATTCATAGCATAGGCAGGTGCACAGTGGGCCACTCGGCCATAGTTTTTCATGAACCTCATGTGAATGTCGTCCAGGTATGAAAATGGAATTCTTGCTAGATCAAGGACGGAAGAGATACATTATCAAGGACCGAACAGATACATTATGTACTTAAAACAACAAGAAACCCAGGAAACTGAAGCGTAAAACTTAGTTGATATAACAAATAGCATAAGGTACATCAGTCTAATTGATCATGGTACAGTTATGTAGCAACGAATTGTAACTAATTTACTGCAACCATATTGGTGGAGATAAATATGAGGAAATGCAACGGTATGCTTGAGCATGGAATTCAGAAAAGAGATGAGAAATTAACCACTCAAGTTCCAGTTTCCTATTTAAAGTCCGTACAGAATTTTGTTGCACAACCGCAATAATTTACATATCTAATCGTGAATTCACTAAACGAGCCACGTAATTGAAATAAACAATATGAGAATTACAACTCTGTCCTTGCCCCTGTCGATGCACATTCCAATTACCAGATTAAAGATACAAAAAGCAAAAGCAAACATAAAACCCCAACGAAAAAGGAAGACTGATGACAGATGACTCCAATTTTGATGATTTAATTGTTGGCAAATGAGGCCTTTGGATAAAATCACCAGCCTAGACCAGCACAAACAACTGGTACGGCAATTAAAATTTTGAAGCAAGGGAAGCTCAGTAATAGTTGCATTCAAGAAGAAAGATTCTTAATTGATATCCATTACTTGAAATTTAAACTAGCTAATCAACACAAGGAAATTCCAGTAGAAACTTAAAGCCTTGCAATAGAGGTCACCAACTACCGAAATAATTGCAACGACATAATGCGAAAGATGAGTCTAAATCAGAACCCATAAAAGAAACCATCAACCTTTCTGGGGACCAAAATTGCAACTAAATAGAAAATGACACAACTCGCAATGGGAAGAAACGTACTGCCGAAGGAGTGGTTGGCCATACAGACAAAAGTGAGGCCGTCGGATCTGAGTATGTGAAATATATATCCGTCCTGCGAGAAACAGAGCATCGAATCAGCTTCCGACGGAAGTTTCTCAAGGATCCTCCTGGAAACGGCTCCAGCGTTCCCCGTAACAGCGCTGAACTCCGCCAGCACCACCGTGCCCCGAGCCACCATCGAGTACAGAATCGCCATGGCCACCGTATCTGTATTAGATCAAATACTTTGGCGTGACTTCAATCGGATGGTGGCATGGGAGAGGAAAAGAGGATACCTGCGTTGGTTTTGAAATTGAATTGACTGGAATGTATTTTATTAAATGACAAAAATATAACAGAAGGGCCCAGGTCCATGTCGATGGGAAGATCGAACGATGCCATTTTACTTTTTTAAAAAATAATTAATTCGTGCCTTGACCAAGTCCTAACTCCACCCTACCTATGCCATTCTTATAATTATCTTCCTTAATACTCACTTTGAATTCTCGTAATAAAATAAAGTTTAAAGAAGTCTGATAATACGCAACTCCACTATTATATAATAGAGAAGTTATTTTCGATAAACGCAATCATAAATTCAAAACTCTTTCTTTGGAGGATTTGACTTGCACAACTTTTGAGTCAATTCCAATACACTAGCCTTGACCTTGTTTTTTTTAATCCACTCTGATTAGTATAAACTTTTTTAGAGAGTAAATTTAAATTAATCCATTAAATCAAATGAAATTTATATAGGTTTATTCGAATTAGTTTAATTTAAAAATACAAATCCTCTTAATTAATAATTTTATTTTAAATTTTTAATTAAAATTTCTATTGATTTATTGCAAATTTGTCATTTTGATTTGACATTGCAATGGATAAAATTAGAATTAAAAAAGTAAAAGTTTAAAATTAAAAAAAATATCAATTTTTAAATTAAAATCAAACTTTTTTGAAATTTTTTTCCAAACTTGTAAATCTAATTGCGTCTCACTTGTACAGCTTTGTACGAACCTTACCAGCATCTCTGAACTGATTTGAATGCAATCAAAGCAAAAACTAAAAGTATGTTACAAAAGCTTGTATGAGATTATCTGACATGCTGGTTGGATCAAACCTTGATTTACCTTCTTTATATAATATTAGGTCAAAATGTGGGACGCCTAAAGTGACCGTTCTATCTTTTTGAGCCCAAGATTATATGACATGGACGAAAATGGTACGAGTAAAAACGTACGAGAGAGTTGGGGTATAGGGAACAAACCTATATTGATGCATATCTAATAATATGTACATGAAATTGGCAACCTTTATTGATGCACATCTAAGCACCTAGCATCCTTTCCATAATACTAAGTTACTACAACAAGATACACATGCGACATACCTTTTTTACGTTAAATTACTACGCACTTGAAACAAGATACACACATGAGACATACCTTTTTATGTTTCTTATGCATCGCATACTACCCACAAGAGCATTACAAACCCAAAGAAATGACTAAGGAATACCGATAATAGGAAAGAAGGGAACATAGTAGCTAGATGGTGCGAATCCCCATTCCCTTGGCAGAGGAAGATCGATTGTCTTGGACGAGCCGACGTCCCTTCCACCACCACATTTTCCTGTGGAGGACGGGCAAGTGGTGGAAAAAGCAAGTGGGGTGGAGATTGTGTAGGAGTTGGCATTACGAGACCTTACAATCTTTGAAACCATGCGTTGCCTCGAAGCATAGAGCTTGGTTGGACCACCAAGAAGCTTGGCTACACAGTTCTTAGGAGTTTCTGGCGAGGTCTGTGGAGGAAATTCAATGTCAAAGGAACCATCACTCCCTGTTGTGACCGATTTCTTCACGTTATCACACTTGAGTTCAACCTTAACACCTGAAACAACACATCAAAGAAGTTCCAGAATAACAGGTTTCAAATTTCTGGTAGAATCTTTTTACTTGTTTTCGACAAAGTGTTTTTCAAAATCAACTCACCTGAGAAGTTGTAGTTTCCAGGGCAGTCGAGGCAAGAGACCTTGCCTTTCACAACTTGGCATGTTGAGAACTCCATGCCGGAAAGAGCCAAAGCAAAGAGAAGAAACGCAACCACTTGTAGCGCCATGGAAGAAAGAGAGCACTCGCAAGTTGAAACCAACAAGTTTGCGTGAAGAGACGATGACAATTCCTCCAGCTTATAAATGCTGATCAGAGTATGCAGAAAACTTCATATTTAATGAAGGGCCCTCAACGCTGAGGTTAGTAGTTGGTAACATTGAAAAGGCTATTAAATTATCTTTCCCTATGCTCTCGGCAACATAACAGGGAAAGTCAAGATTTACACTGGCCGATCGACGACGTCTTCATTATTATTTATTAAAGTCGTCAAATGGATGTCCCAAATTAATAATCCTACCATTGTTCCCAAGTGTGGAATGAAACTCATTCTTAAAGTTGTACATAAGTACAATACAGCACCATCAATATCCGCTAAAATTGAATATCATAGGCATAAATTTTTTAAACATTAAAAAATAATCTTTTAATTTTTATATAATTTAATTCTAAATTTATATACTAACAAAATTTAAAAATATTTTAAATTTTTTTAGTCATAAGCTCAATTTTCTAAATATAATAAGTAATTTTTACGCTTAAAAATATTTAAACATAAAATTTTAAATTAACCCTTTTTAATTTACAATTTTTATCTTGTATTTTCAAGTATTTTAGTTTTTACCTCTATACTAACTGTTATAATTGGTAAAATGAAATTTTGCAGTAAATATCTGATATGATATAATCTTTTTTCAATACCAGCTAATTTTTGTTTGGTCAATATAATTACATAAAATTGGTTACGGTTTAATGAGTGTGCACTAATAAATTGATGGGCATATATAATAATATGTAAATTTTGTGGCTTCAATAAATTATTTAATAATAATTTAGAGTAACATAACGAAAATTGATTCAACTAATATTTATAAATTTGGATTGTTTTCTTTTTTAGTTACGCTATGATTGGTTGAATGTAAGGTTTTTAATGGAATGGAATAGTTTATAATAGAATGAAATGTAAATATATGTAATATTAAAAAATTGTTACTTGGGAGGGATAAAAGGATTCATAATGTAATATAGTGAAATATTGTTTGAAAGAAAGTTTATAATGTAACATAGTAAAAAGTTGTCTATCATTTTATATTTCATGTTAAACCTCCGACTCATTTTTACTATTTAGGATCGAATGATATGTAATATGAAACTCTCCTCTTCTATTCCATTTATTTTCATTTCATTATAAACCCTCCTCCCAAACTATAAAATAATATTACATTTCATTAATAAACCTTCAACCAAACATAGCCTTATTCATCCGAGAAAATGTAAATTTTCAACGGTCACTCCAATACGAGAGATTTAAATTAATAAACATATTGGGACAAATGTGCGAGTCTTGGAGTAATTGGTAAAGTTTCAAGGGAGCAATTTTCAAGAGTGGTATCAGAGCTTCACGGTTCACTTAGTCTGGACCAAACCGATACATGACAAGTATGAATCCAACAATGATGGACTTGCAAAATGTGCAGAAAAACATTCTGGTGTTGACAGGAGACAACTATAAAGCATGGGTCATTTGAGTAGAGGATTGTCTAAGGATTAGTGACTGTTGGAGTGTAGTCACCGAAGGAGTAGCTGAAGAACATGGAGCCATGGCGCAAGCAGACCAAACACTGCTGAACCAAGAAAGGGACAGAGATTTCCGAGTCTTGGTGTTCTTGAGGTCGGTGGTAAGTGAGTCAATCTTGTTGAGGTATGCTAGTTGTAGGAGTGCTAGGGAATTGTGGGAAGCACTGAAAGTAGAGCATGTAGGATCAGCCCAAACTTTAAGGTTGAAGAAACAAACCGTTTTGAAAAGCTTTGAAAACTTTGCCATGAAGGATGAGGAAAATGTAGCTACAGCAAAGAGTCGAATTCTGAATTTTGTGCAGAAACTAAAGGAGTTTGGGGAGAACACAAGCACAGAAAGGCTGGTGGACAAGTTTATGAGTAGATTTCCATTAAGGTTTGAAGCAAGTATAGCACCTCTTGAGTGGCAATTCACCAACGACTCGGAATCAGTAACATTGGAGCAAGTTTTCAATGTTTTGGAGATGCATGAGGAAAGACATGGGAATAGAAGAGAAAGGGAAGTGTTCGCACTCAAGGATGAAAGGTTTAGAATACTTGAAAATCCTCCAAGCTACACACAAAACCAGAGTTCCTTTGATTCAAAATCAATTCCAGCACAAAACTATCCATCAAATCAACCTCACAACCATCACATTCCTCATCAAAATCATACCTACACTCAAAACCACCCTTATCCGAACTGGCCATATCCTCAAACACAATATGCCTCACCAATGCCCTATCAAAACATCCAAAATCCAAACCAATATCCTGGCCATAAAGATATCCGAATGCAAGGAGGAACAAGGCAGCCTAGAGGGAGTTTGTTTGCTAATTGCAGATTTTGTAGAAGGACTAATCATACAGCTGAGGATTGCTTTTGGAATGATAATATTGAGTGTATTTTTTGTAGGAAAAGGGGATATACAAGAAGGGTTTGCTATGAAAAGTGGATGAAGGAACATCAAAATCCACAAAGTTCACTCTTTCGCAAGCCATCCCCAATACACCCTCTCCAAAGAACCAATGCCTCACCAAACATGATACCATCCCAACCACAACCTTACCAACATG
>JANTNU010000234.1:4843812-4854695 GCA_024752395.1 Erythroxylum havanense
GACCCCTCCGCCCTTTCCTGGGATCTTACGTGGAATGGTAATACTGTCTTAGGAGACTGTTTGGCGGTCTTTCCTGGATATTACCGAATCGGTTCACTTCACTAATTGTTTACTTTAGAAGGAAAAATACCCGATTTTCCCAACAGTTATTGTAATTCTCGAATAGAGTTTTTGTTCTTTTTTGTCCAAGACTATTGATCATTTGGAACAAGTCAATAAAATATATGCTCTACCATTTCAAGAAATATCTAATTAATAAAGTGTTTGGAAGAATTTGTACCCCTAAGAAGGTGCACACGGGCTATTTATAATATTTTATATAAGATAAAAATATACCATATATTATTTTTTATTCTTTATAAGTGTTAAAAATAAGTCATCGTAAAGAACAAAAACGAAACAAAATAGAGTCAGATAAAAAGTGATTAGGGATGGGAGCTATTTCTGCCCTTACCTAAAGTCAAGCCTAATAAGTACACAACAAACCAGGTTTGAAGAAGGTCTTAGATCGTATCAAAGAAATGTTTAGTACATGGGAAATTTTCATTAAGGCAGAAGATAAAATGAAAGATTTCATGCTAGATGTTCTCCTTGCAAATTGATTTGATGATGAGCAAATCAATTATTTGCTTCTTGTAAAAAACCAACCCTCCTCTTCTCTTTTATGCTCATCACAGGGATGATTGTGTTGTCTCAACATATTCCTAAACTTTCTTGTTATCTACTTATTTATGGTTTTGACAAATCAAGGTTAATTGATTAGAAAATTTTATGATATTAAAGATTAATTATTCTAGTTACAAAATATAATTTTAATTTTTTAAAATATATTAACGAGAAGAAGATTGTCTGTTCCCTTAACACTATGTCTAAATAATTTTAGCCATTTAGTTTATTGTAATAAATGACTAAGATTATTTGAGTACATGATAGAGGGAATAAAAAAGTTGTTCCTCTATTAGCACGCGATTATGTTAATAAATTTTATAAATATAATAAATGATTTCACAAAAAACTTAATTTCATAAAAAATTTATCCATCGCAAGTTTGTTTTGAATAATTTGAAAACATTGAGATTGAAATTTAATAATCTAAAACATTAGGATTAAATTTATATTATGATAAAAGAGTTGAGATTAAAAATATAATTTTGGCCTAAAAACTATGTGAACAAAACGACATCGCTATTTGTGTTTTACAAAACTATGCTCTTTGTGCTTTATTTATTACTTGTCTCTACCCAAACGCCAAGTACAACTATAATATCCCATTTAAAGAATGATTGAAGACAATAAAAGTCGGGCCTTTAGACTTTAACTAATTTTAGTAGACTTTGGAATGTCTGCACTCTGATGGAATTTCGAATCATTTAGACTTAACTTGACAAAATCTATTTTTGGATTGCAACTTCATTGAGTTCAATTTTGACTCTAACAAATAGATGGACAAACTCACTTTTTATATTTTAACACACTTTTAATGTGTGGGTCTAATACGTGACATAATTTATCATTTTGAGATGTTAACGATTAATATTTAATACCATGTTAAAATTTATAATGGATCTACAAACTCATACGAAAAAGAAAATTAGACCATATATAAGTATAAGTGAGATTCTATCCTAAAATCAATTGATAATAGGTGGAGTAGTTCACTAGACTTATATATTAATCTTTTTTCTTGTTTTTTTTCAATTTAAAGCAAACTCTCGCTCTTTAGTTATACCTCTATTATTGGGTGAATAATTGAGGGGAGAGAGGAAAAAATATCATCATGCTTACTCATCCACCGGCCAAATCGTCTCCAATTTCAAAGTGTTGGCCACAATACTCCAAACTCTGCAATATTCATGTCATCTTGTTCTCCTTTTTAATTATTTATTGAAGTCACAAGTACTTAGAAGACAAAAACTCCATTTCGAATAGGTCCAAATGAGCAGAAAAATGAATATAAAGCACAAAACAGTAAGAAAAGCAGAGAAGAAAATGCAGAACGCAGAGTAGATTGAAGCGGACAGATTACAGTAGGTTTTGTTCATTAGGACCTATTAATAGCCCGACATGAATTCCTGATTTGTCCTTGCGAACCCGTGAGGACGTCCATACGTCCCAACTTAGTCATTACTTCTCCGAATCTGATAAAGAAGTCATTGCCACTAGCTATGCTTGCTACTATTGATCGAGTTAAGGGATTTAAAGCCAGCTCTTGATCAATTTGGAGAACTCCATTGTGCATTTGTATTTGTTGGAAGTAAGACTTGTCTACAACAACAGTACTTGAAGAATTTTGGTCCAGGTTGACTATGTTTGAACCATCTGAATCTCGAGGGCACCTACTTCTTAGCACTTTGAGTAGGGTTGAATTCATTGTTGGGTCTGGTGCTCCGGTGTTCTGAAAATTGTAGAGACGATCTTGAAAGAATTTACAGTGTGCTGTTCCAACAGTGTGGCTGCCTATAGATTCACTAAACGACATCAATCGCAAGGGAACAGACTGACTTACAACAATATTATGAAACAAAGGTTACATTAAGAATTACCAATAAGATAAACCATTTCTGTAGGAGTAAGTCCCTTTGTCCTGAACATTTGAACCGCTTGAGAAACACTAAATCTTGGAGGTGGTAAGATGACATCTTTAGCTAAAGAAACAACGCCATCTCTTCTTCCAGTTTCTACCTGATACCACCCCATCCCTCCATTACTCTACAAGAAGTAGCAGAGCAGAGTTGTGATTATTTGGAACAGTGTCGTCATTAGTTTAAGAAAACCCGAGGTTCGAGCACTTCTCTTGGAGACATCGAAATGCTAGGTGGTCGAAAGAAGTGATTAATTTACCAGGGAAACAGCGTCTCTAGTAGCCATAACAATAATATCAGCGCAGGAGACTGGTACTTGCGGGCACAACTTTTGCAGAGCAGTCTTCGCATCATCAATAATATCATAACCTCTCACGTTTTGATTGCCAGCTGCTGTTTTCTCGCTACTGCTCCCTTCTAACAATATGGACGCATCACATCCCTTGACATATCAAACAGAATTCGATTAGCTCATGGATAATAAGGAACCTGTGTGAGACTGCAGATACAGTCACTTGGTTGCGGATATAAAGAAGTAAATAGATGACGAGTTACCATACAGAAAATGGATGAATTTCAGGAAACAGTGTTCATGTCGAAAAAGCTTACATGGACAAAACAGTCATGAAAGTGCATGTGAAGAAGGCCAACAACAATTGCAGGATCTCTCAAAAATCTTGCTCTCACAACGCTGTGTACAATAGACTCAACATTGAGTCGACACTTCCCTTCATAGAAACCAACCCGCAGTTGCCCATATCCCTGTGTTGTTAAGTTGAAAATGAGACCAAGTAGTAGTACGCATGCAGCAACTTTTGTCATCTTCATCTTCGGGTTCAATTCCTGGATCTATAGATAGTGATCAATGGCCATGAAAATGAAGGAACTTGTAATGAAGGGAAGATAGATTATTTCAATCCAAGATTTGACGCTGATAGGCTGTAAAAGACATGGTAGTTTTTCTGTCATTTTCGTTTCTTCTCCAGCTTCCTGGATTATTCGCTACGGGGAATGCTTGGAAGCCGTGAACGAGATGGCGATGACAAGTGGAAGAATACCTTTTGACAAGTGGGAAGGAGAATTTTTAATTATGAAAAAGAAAATTTTAAATACATGAAAATGAGATGCGCCTTGCGTCAGCCATGACCTCTTCTAAAAGCATACGATAGAATTCATCTTAAAATTTTAGTAACAAAACATCTATCAAAACATGAAAAGTCCTTTCAAGTGCTTATGATTTTAGTAGCTTCTTCTGTAGGAAAATTTCGGTGCATGCATCATATACACGCGGTATGGAAAAAAATGTTTTGAGATTTTTCCAAAATTTAGGATCTATGTGTCTATACAAAGAAATATAATTAAACTTAGCTGAAAATTCTCAATTCACATGCATGTGTCTTAACATATATATATATAAATTCATGACATTTATGCAAATCAATCATTCATATAATAATTATGTATCTAGTGTTTAGTTTCCTTCGTTTTTCGATCTTCTATTCGTCAGATTGTCGCAAACTATAATAACTAAAATAGACCGTCTCTAATAATATTTACGCAGAGATCAGAAAAATTAATCGAATCAAATTCTTTGATTTGGAAATGGCTAGAACAAAGTCAAAAGTATTAGCTCTCTTTTTTATTTCAAAGAGAGCAAAAAGTAAAGGAGAAAGAAGAGAGAAAAAGATGATAATGCTTATGAAAATCTTGAAAAATGATAAGAATTAGGTGAGAATCGTGAAGAAGGCTTGCTTAATATTTTTTCATGATTCTGATCATCTTACTAGCTTTTTTGCCTTTGTCTTTTATTGTTTTTTTGTCTTTTGTCATTAAAAGACAATAAATGCAACTTTAAAGAAACTTCTATTCTTTTTCCATGTTGCACATATACATATATATATATATATGTATATAAATATATATAGGTGGTTCAGTCATATTGGGTCGATTTTACCGAGTTTTGGGTCTAAAAAGTACCGGAAATATGTTTCAGTAATATCGATGTCGTGATCTCATCAGGACATAAATGAGATTTATTTAATTCTATTGCTCTCCATATAATGGATCTTTACGTAAAACTATTTTATAAATCCTCTGAATTACTCGTATACGTGTGATCCATTAGGTTTCTAATTATGTTAGCTACTTGAATTAACACCTAATGAAAAGTAAGTGATTTGACGAACGAACATGTGCTCGTTACGAACCATCTCACGACCCTCTCACAAATAATTGATGGGTAATTCATCATTTCACCATGTTATACCCCACTTGATTATGAGTATAGGCAAAGTGTCAACTCTCACTAGACTGATTACGTCAAATTTAGCCTAAGTGATATCAGTTCTTGTCCTGATACTCATTACTCTATATATTAATGAAGACATTCTTCATGACACATATACTCTAACCAGAGATTTTCAAATAATGACTCCGACAAGAGGTCGTAGGTATCATCTTCTGCTATCACAAAAGTGGTGAATCCTCTACTGACTACTTAATTATCTTCGAATATCTCAAGCTGTATCTAATCACCATCCTATAAGCGACCTCTGCAAAGCAACAATGAATGAAGTTAAAGCATAAAATCAGTGTCCAAGATATCCTTAAATACCTCAAGTTTAAGGATACTTTTACCATTGCTATGATAAGATTATCATTAACATTAGAATAGAACATCTATGTGATGATCTCATGATAGGTCATCTAATGTACTTACTACCTCTAGTATGCATCCATATCTCAACTCTAGACATTTCATATTTATAGTTTTTGAGATCCAGTGCTTGATCAAATCAAGGAGTTTGACATGTGCTAGTCTATTCGAATTAACGATGTCCAATCTCATTAATCCTATAATTAGGGATAATTTAGATACTGATATAATTGCATATGATATGAATCTCAGTAATATGATCATATCATGATTTCTTTCATGCTATGTTATGTATCATAGACTTCATTAATTTGCTTATAAATCAATATCAATTCATAAATAATGAACAGTAAATTAATGAAATATGTATTTCTTTATTATTGAAAATAAATTTTGTACATAACATTGTACAAAACGCACTAAAGGTGATTGTCTTTAGAGCTATACTCTAACATCTTCTAATTGGTATATACTAACACTGATTGTTTACAAAATATATGAAGGTCCTTGGTGCAAATATTCTTGTATATTTAAAAGATTCATTATCTTTCTATAAAATATAAATTAATAGACGAACACTTTTCTACGAAGATGTATTACCTATTTAATTTTTAATAGAAAAATAATATTTGACATTGAGCAATATTGCCATATGTTAGTAATTTTTCTAAATTTGACAATAATTAGTTACGATTTTATAATTAAGCGAATTGAATTTGATCCGGTTAAAATCATAAAGTAACTCGCTAAAGATCAAGCTTAATGAGCTAAAATCCAGTGAAAAAATGAACTCTAATTAGTGTGAGTTGAACATGCATTGGGCCTATGATGGGGGAGGCCAATACGTTTACTATATAGTTATTAAGATCTCCTACTTCTGCTTAAGTAAGTCGTGAACGTTCGGATTTTTTGACCCATTAAAAAGTTCACGTGTTAAGAAAGATGTATAAAGACATTAATGACATCCTGATCCATTAAGAGGTTCATGCGTTAAAAAAGGCACAAAAAGACATTAATAACATCCGATTGATTAACTTTTGTAAAGGTCGTTGAGAAAGTTTAAAAATTGCAGCTTCAAAAAGTTCTTTCGAAGTTTCGGAAAAAAATAGTCATTTTATGTTTTCTTTATTTATTCACTTTCTCGTTTGATCTCAGAAACGTAACTAAGGCTCGTGTTGCCGTTGCACCATATCCTTATAAAACAAAATAAGTACTCCCCATTTAGAATCATTAAGTTCCTTTGCTTTCGAAAACTTAATTATCAAGTAATTAAACATATTAATAAAATAATAAATGATGTATGGAATAAAATTATTTTTGTATCATTTGAGATTTTTTTTAACTAGAAGCACTTGTTTAGTTATTTTCATATTTTACTAATATAATACGGAGGAAGTATTTACAAACATATTCTTATTCTATTTCAATTTTATATACACTTTTTGTTAAATGCAGATAGAGTTTCTTATTATGTAAATCATTTTGAATTGTTCTGGTACATTAATCTATTCCTTTACCGCAATGTTTTGGCTTTAGATGTTGTTTTCTTGAATTTATTTGCAATTGGGAAAGAGAAGACAATGTCATTAACAATTTTGAAGCATTATAAGGAATACATATAGTATCATTTCAATCCCTTTTATATTTATTTTTTACAATTTGGCTAAATAAATTTAAAAAAAAATGTTTTATACGTAGATCATCCTATATTGCAACTATGTCTTTGTTTTACGATGAAAAAAAAATTTGAATATGCTTTACTAGTTTTTCAACAGTTTCGTTATAGGAAGACGGAAAAGACGCAATATCTTCGATTCCCAATTTTGGTTTTTTGCGAGATTTATTTATTGAATAGATAGATTTTTTTTAAATAAAGTAATAAAAACAAGTGGTTTAATTAAAAAAAAAAAGGGAACAGATTTGCTACTCTCATAACCCTGTTCTCCTGTTCTCAGCTTTTTAGCATCCTCCGCTCGATCGTCAGCTCCTTTTATCAACTTTTTTTTGAGAATTTACCACTTACTACAACTTCAATAGATAGTGAAGGCTAGATATATTTATCATGCAATTAATCGAGCTGCAAATTGGTTAGCCAATCAGGTCAAATCTCTAAAATTAGGCATCTATTGGTATCAAAACTCGCCTGTGGGTTGTGCTATTATCCTTCTAGAGGATATATCTGAGGTTTCCTTTTTCTACTTAGTAATTTAGTATGTTTGTACTTTTTCTATTATTTAAAAAAAATATTTTCATTTATCTAATTTATTACAATGAATGGATAGATGAGTTCGAAAACAGGAAAAATAAAGCAGTGAAAATAAGACATCTATCCTCTTAGAAAGGGCCCGAAGAAAATTTGGGGTCTTGTAGAGGAAATAATTGGTAAAGACATGGATTAGATAGAGAACTCAACTTATTTTTTTATATAGAAATTATGATTTTATCTGTAACATCTATTATTTTTATAGATAAAATCATAATTTCTAAAATTTCACTTTAACCAATTTTGTAATAATAAATTAAACGTAAAAAAGTGCACTAAAATGTTTAAAATTTTAATTTTTAGTAAAATGAGCTTGACATTAAATTATTTGTTAATATAGATAATGTGATGAGCTACCTTAAGTTAATAGTTTTATATTGTGACTGTCATATATTGTATCAGTGTCAATAATTTTTGTAATAAATTTAAAAATTGAACACCTTAAAATAATTATAAAGTAAAAAAATACAAAGGAGTATATAATTATTTTATAATTTTGATTTTTTAAATTTATTACAGAATAAATTCACACCTAACATAAATATAATTAGTTACAAAAATACTAATATATCATATCATTTCCATTAATAAAGAATTTGACGTTGGTTTATTTTTGTTAAAAATTAAAAATTATAATGTTTTAACACCAACTTTTAAAGATTAAGTTAGTGATACAAAATTTAATAAACTTTGAATTTTTGTTTACAATTAACCCTTTTAGTAGAGTTCAATTTTACTTTTTTTAATCAATTGCGATTAATCTAACATTTTAGTATATTTTTCTTCTTTTTTTGGCAAACAAGGATGGTCTTAGTGTTGGAATTGTACCCATTACCCAATTGTTATATAATATATTTAACACTTTTATTTTGTAATTATTAATTTTGATTAATAACATGACAAATGATTTTATTATCATATTATATTTATTGTTTTTATTATAATATGATATATTCTTCTTTAAATTTATACACTTGCCACCGTAATGAAGATTATGATAATGAGAATCGTCTTTAGAATTTAATCTTAAAATGTTTTTGATCATAGGATCATCAAATAAAGACTTTAATGATCCGACCAGATCAATATATGTATAATAGTCTCTATTATATATATATATTAGTAGATCTCATTTATTAAGTTACATATATAAATGATGCATATGGAAATATAATCATTAAATTGACTAAATTGAGAATTCCCGATAGTTAATATTACCTGTGAATTATCAAGTGAGATATTCTTATAAGGATTTAAATGTATATTTTTTCTTTTTGCTTGAGATTATCATAATAACCAATAGATCACTTATTATGTTTTGATGTCGGACACCTAATGTGTAAAAATGCTAGTTGAATGATTATTGGATAAAATTAAGTATTTATTTGATTAGTGGTGAGTCAAGATGAGATCTATCGATTCTAGGTAATGAGTTTGAATTCTATGTTGTCATTGATGTTAATAGTTGTTCCGAGATCTTGATCGGGATGATTGAATGAGTGAGGAAATGAGTTTTCTAAGTCGTTCACCAATCATTAATGATCGACATGAAATATAGTTAGTTATCTGATAAGGTTTGACATTTAAACCATATCTTAGAATAATTCGGAGTTGTAATGATGGAAGGTAATAATACATTATCCTTAAATTAAGGTTCTGTCTTAATACATTATCCTTAAATTAAGGTTGTTACTTCACACTATTCGGTCATTAAAAAGTGTTACTAGACGTCAACTTTTATTAGTAATTAATTAGATTAATTACTACCGGTTTAATAATAAATCTATGTGGTTATACATACGAGCATAATATTTCTTATTTATAATTATTTAACTTATTATAAGATGATTTAGTAAACAATTTATATGACGTATTATTTAATAGTTTTTTTTTTTTGCGTCAGGTGGTTTATTGTTTTGAATTTATCATTAACCAAAACCATAAACGTTGTAAAGGATATAAAAGGAGGCGTCGTTTATGAATGAAGCATTGCAGATGTGTCATTTATGAAAAACGTCCACGAATGATTACAAAAGTTTTTTTATTTTTCGTTTATAGTTTTAATGTGTACAAACTACAAAGTAGATAAAAAAAGTGTTTGCTGTGTGTGCATAAAACGGAGCCTTAAAACCACTGTGACGTTGTGATATACCAAAAAGAAAAAAAGAAAAGGAGAAGAGTTTGAATATAGAGATTTTCTTTATTTTTGTACCTTACAAAGAAAATGAAGATATAGAAATATTCTTTTTTTATGAAAAAATAAATAAGAGAAAAGGTTGAGATTTTTTTTAAATTATTTAAAAAATAATTCTTCAAATTTATCCATAATCATATCAAATATTAAAAGTGGAACATATTTTTTAGCATGAAGTATATAAAAACTTCATAATTTTGAAGTTCAGTATCGATTAAGCCTCACAAATTTTAAATATTTGTTGTTTACATGTTCTGATTATGAGTATAATTCTTAAACAAAATAGATGATTGCAATTTTTTTTAATTTCTGCTACTTATTCGGTTCTTCACTTGGTATGAATGTTATTAAATTCCTATTTTTCATTTATTTGTCACACTAATATAGGAAATTTTGAAATTGTTATTTTAGACAGAAATATAATTCTTAGGACCAAAGGATTTAATTTAAATTCAGTAAAACTCGATTGTCACTAAATGAGCTTATATTTACTGCAATTTCAAATAATTGAATTATAATTCAACTTTCCTCATTTTAAATTTCGGAATCTGAACGCCTACCCAGAAAGCGCAGTTTTAACTTTTAATCCCCCGTGGCTTATTCCTTCTTATCAGCACCTCTATCGCGTTCCCACCTTAAAGTTTGAATGAAGGATGGAAACATCCACATACGATTGATTTGATTTCTTTTTTTATTTTATAGGATTATGCTGTGGCTATCATGGTACGGGTTGTCTTTTCATCATAATAATATAAAAATAACCGATTAAGCGCCCTTTGTTTTTTGGACGGTGGATACTGGATAGATAAATACATTTTTCATTGCAAAAGGTAATTTCTAAAAAATAAATGTTTAATTATAAAATTTAAAAATACTTTTTTATAGAAATATTTTTTTGAAAGCGATAAGCTTAAATTTGGAGTTTAAAAAAAATAATATTTTTGATAAAATTTTCAGATCAATTCAGATCCAGATGAGTCTAGAAGACGAAGAAAAAACCGCCTTCATCACCGACCAGGGCACATATTCTTACCAAGTGATGCCGTTCGGTTTAAAGAACGCTGGGGCTACTTATCAACGGCTCGTCATGGAAGTTTTCAAATCCCAGATAGGCCGATCTGTCGAAGTTTATGTAGATGATATGGTGGTTAAGAGTAAGACGGCCGCCGAGCATGTGGGAGATTTAAA
>JANTNU010000234.1:4857683-4870304 GCA_024752395.1 Erythroxylum havanense
AAATTTTGGCGTCGCAAAATATTTCAGCATATTCTCCGACCGAATAGTTTTCGGTCGGAAAACGTCACACTCCCACCAAATTTCTCCGACGGTAACGTTATTTCGGTCGGTATTTCCAACAGTTTATATACCGTCGGTAGTTTTCCGTCGGAATTAGTCATTTTCCTTGTAGTGTCAGTAGTTAATACAATATAAGAACATCTAACATCCTAAAATTTAATTTCAATTAATTTTAAATATTTAATTTTATTTATAATTTAAATATTTCCAAATTATATTTTAATTTATTAACTTTAAATTAAATCAAAACCCAATCCGAATTAGTTTATCATCCCTACTCTCAGCAAGCGCCACCACCTTAACCTGATGCCAAGCATCCAGTACCGCCTATGTTAGAAGTGCCTAACTCATCCCCAAAAATTAGCTCAAGAGGAAGAGGTTTGCATATTATTATAAATTCTTGAATGCCTTTATAGTTGTTCGATGTGGGATTCCTGACACACCCCCCTTAGTCCAGAGCAGGACTGGACATCTGATGGACATATTGGGCAAAGGGACATAACCGAGCACCGTCCTAAACTATCGAGACAAATTAACTTGGCTCTGATACCGTGTTAGAAGTGCCTAACTTATCCCCAAAAGCTAGCTCAAGAAGAGGAGGTTTGCATATTATTATAAATTCTTGAATGCTTTTATAGTTGTCCGATGTGAGATTCCTGAGAGCCTATCAATATCAATCCCGGTGCCAATGCAAAAAGAAAAGATAGAAAGCAAATATAAAAAAGCTAAAAAAATCAATGTTTAGTTAAGATGGAGAGGGTTACAAGTAGACAAGTGGTGTGTAATTCGCTTGCACCGAACGTGATTCTACTAATATCGCCACCGCCGAAAGGTCCATCGTCTTCCACTTGTCATGGGACTGGTCTTGGGCTTTATATTTGATGGCTTTATTAATCTCATAAGCTTCAACTTCACCTTACCCTTGGCAGCTTCAAATCGCATTTGAAGGATATCACATAGGATCTGTTTTGGACGTCATTAGTTAGCTTTTCATTGAATATCTTCACTGTAGGACCATGCAGTGTAGCACAGATTAGATAAAGTTTCTGGATTGAGTGACGAAGACGAGCCATGTCTATGAACCTTGGGGCTGTTTCTGCTTCATAAACATTTCTACCTTATCCTCACGTTTCATTTCTGGCAGATGGAAAATCAACGTGATTACTTAGTTTCGCATGTCGTACAAGTTGGTGTGGTCCATTTGAGGATTCTTATTTTGAAGGCTTATCGTGTCCCTCAGCTTTTGTCTTAGTTGGGGACCGTGCTTGATGCAGAGCCATGCAACTATGCAAGGCGGCCCACGATTCCTTAAGGATATGATCTTGTCCAGAGGCTAACTAACTATTGAGCTTACGTCACTCCTCTCTAGACCCACATTTGGTATGTATTAATGTCCCAAGCTCATTATTAGGAAGAAAATGATTTGAGACTTATTATTTCATTAACGAAAGGAACGGTGATTTTGGCCGATTCATAATTTTCAAGCTAGGAAGTTTCAGCATTGGGCCTTCCAAGTACAGGTTTGATGTTTCTGCTTCCTTCGTTTTTATCTGCTTTGATTTAACCAGGCATTGGGATTACTAAGCAGAGTAACTCACATCAGTGGAGTATGAGAGCAGAAATTTGAATTCGTTGTCTAACATAACTCTGTTCAACACTCAAAACCAAGCAGAAATTCAGATTCTCCGTTCAAAATAATCCTGTCCAATCTGATTTCAAGTCCTCCCAAATCCTCTGTCCTATTTCTTGTGTATTAATTCTGTCCTTTTTAATCTCAACTTTCCATTTATATGGGACTTACATAAATAAAAAGTTGAGATTAGAAGGGACAAAGTTGGTATACAAGAAGTGAGACAGAAGATCACGTCCCGTTTTAAGTACGACTGTTCTATAATTGAATTTTTTGTCTAAAATAACCCTGTCCAATCTTGTCCCATATCCAAAATAGATAGAAAATCCGAACTATGTAGCAGTGGTAAACAGGGTTACATCAACATGCACCCATCCTTATGATCTATGCCCGTTCTTCTATCATCATGTCACTCAATTTCACATGGAGTCCAAATTCTATCCTAGTACATGGTTAACTATAATAATAGCATTCATCCGGGTCATACTGAGGAGAAATATGCAGGCAGCCATATCTATGAACAAGGAGATGATTTTAATATAATACAATACAATACAATTGTTGAAGATGTTATTAAAATAGCCTTGGCTACTGACATGATGAGCTTCAGCAATGGCTTACTCTCGCAGTCGCATAGAATGAAAACAAGGGAACTGAAAAACATCAGTGATAAGTTTCAAGACTCCATCCTTTTTTCTAAGGCTTTAAACTTTAATTGTCACATATTCTAGCAAGCTTCGACCAACTTCTATGTATGGATTATTTGTATCTCTTCTTGCTTTTCACCTTCTTTCTTCTTCAATTTCCTCTTCATCTTCTTCTTCTTCACCTTCCTCTTCGAGGACTTCATCATTTGGCTGAAAAAACTGCAGCTTCAACCTCCCATCTTCTCTACGTGCATGCAGAAACTCTCGAGTAGGAATTCTTACTTCTTTTAGCACAAACCTACCGTCGTGCCTATAAGACTTGAAGCAAACCGAAGGCTTCCCACTTTTCCCTATGCACGAAATCGGCGGAGGAAATGCTTCGCCAATAAACCTTGACCTCCTAGACTTCATGTTTGAACTCTCCGGCGTTGAAAGCCTTCTGATACTCGCCTTCCCATCTCTTTGTCGCCAATCCTCGTTCATGCCATTCTTCAAGTCCTCAACATCATCAGAGCTTTCAAAACCGAGTCCTTCAGTGCATAGTTGCAAGCTATGGCCATACTTATAACAACCCATGTATTGATTCTTCTTGCTCTGATCATATCTGCTTTCCAAATATCCATTGCTCTCTAGCTTTGAGGCTTCTACTCGCGGATATAAGTCTGAAAAAGATGAAAAATTGGACAATTCTAAATTCTCTCTGAAATGAAGCTCGCCGAATATATCAGTGAAGGAAGGTTGATCCAGAGGTTTAACAGACTTGAGTTGGTTCCGGGAAGAGAGGGACTCGATCAATGTTCGATTTTCAGGCAATGGTTTCTCAAAGATGCGTTGGACGCTTCCACAAGCGGACATGGATTGGCTTGAGGGTACTTCTAAATCTCTCTGCACTGGTGTAAGTTTTTTTTTTTTAAAAAAAAAAGACAAGGTGACCCTGAGTCTGAGGATTGGAACTGATTAAAGAAGCATGAGATTAACGAGAGAGTTGAACAGATCAATGATGCTATTAATTTGGGCTTTTAGTAGATTTTGTGGTGTGGCTTCTGTTGGAGTGGAAGTATGGATAGGTGCTTCTTTTGTAGCTTCTTTCTCCTCCGTCTGGTTGTTATCAATACACGATTTTTGACTGAATACATCAATTTTTAGAAACTATATTTATTCCCATATTCTTTTAGTTGGATATATCATTTTCTTCTTTAAACGGCCTATCGCAAAATAGGGTCAACGATCATCAAAATCTTGATATTTAAGTTATATTTGTTTTTTCAGAAAGGTCCATCAACAAGTTCTTAAATAGTTTTCCAATCTACATAATCGTAAGCTTTTTCTATTTTCTATCTTAATTAAGCATATAAGGGAGATTTTTCTGATAATTTCTTGGTTAATCAAAATATTATCTATTAAAGACCTATCTTTGATTACGAGCTTTGGAACAGCTAATAAAATTATTCTTTTGTGAGCAAAAAATCACAAGTTCAAATAATTACAAAAAACAACCTATTTGTAAAAATGTAAAGAGAAAGTTGCATACATCATGATTCTCTCCAAATTCTCACAAAACTTGGAGTCTTGTGTACTAATATGTTGAGTTCGACTTTGAATTTAAAGACTTGTCTTATGCATATATTCATACAATATAAGTATCCTTTCCATCTCACATTCACCATCTTGCAATAGTTAACACATGATCTAAAAGTAGTCACCTAATTCACTGAAGATAGATTTCTGCTAATTCTATCATTCATATCTAAGACATAGTTAAAATTTCCTTACGGTCTTTAAAAAAATCCGATAATTTACATCTTTATGTTGCTTAATTATATGTATATATAAAAAAAAATACAAAAAATGTCCTATGTTCAACCTCAGTTCATAATATATTATTTAAACTGATGGTTTTATCACTTGAACATTAAAGAAATCCTTCCTCCATATTACCCAGATCCTCCCTTTTGGGTGAGCATAATGATTGATATAATTTCCCTAACCTTTTATTTAGGAACATTAACGTTTTGTTCCTAAATATATGTTACAATCTACTAACAACGAATATAAGACCATGTTTTTTTGCATGCTGATTGAATAAAATATACAATATAATTTAAACAAATAGTCATAATTTTGACGTTTCAAAATTTCAATCGCAGCTTTCTAAAAAATTTTCAATCCATTTATGTTGTTTTTTGTTTTCATGGCAACAACCTCAAGCTATTTTTGTTTTCACAAGTTTTTCCTTTTGAAGTATATGCGACTAACTTCAGACAATTGATGGCCACGATTATATATTAATTATTGACACCATAAAGATGTTTTGAATTTGTTTTCCTTCAATGAAGAAGCCTCAATGATGCCTACATTGTTTCTTTCATTGCTAGACACTCTCCTTCAAAGCCTTATCAAATTATTACCAGACTGGATACATATGGGAGAAATATGATCAGAAGAAGGGTAAAGGAATCCTACTGTTGACTTGTAAAGAGCTTTTCACCTAGTACAAGTTCGAGTCTCTGTATGTTAATATACGATTTTTTCAAGAATTCTGACTGTAATTATAGAAATATGATTTGATAATGTAATAAACTAAACATTATAGGACATAGGTCATTCTTGATTTTGCCACAGAAATTTTGGGTGAGCCGAAATGTTAACTTGGATTTACAGATGATCTAAAAATGGAATTAAAAAATTTGATAATCTTACATCAAAATTTGAAAAATTACCATTCCAGCACTAGAGCATCATTATAGAAAGGTTCATACAAAAGTTTTAAAACTTCATTTTATAGAGGCATGTAGATGTAGATAGATCTCGTATTGATTTCACAACTAGATTTTTGCATTAACATGGTGAGATATGGCAAACATGTGGTAGAGAATCTCCAATAACCTCTAGCTTAGGGGTTGGCATTACTCGCCATTCTAAATCTTTTTCTCATACTTATTGATCCATTTTAAATCTTTTTCCCATACTTATTGATCAAAATTTTTAAAAAAATTTCATTCATTTATTTTAAATCATATCAAATTTTGTAGTTATTATATTCTTTACTAAAATATTATAATGAATTTTACTTCATCGTTTTGAATTGTCAATTTTTCCTTTCCAATTTTATTAATCTTATTTAAATATTCATTTGTTATATTTTTTCTCTTTTTCTTTACAAAATTTTGTCTTACGTCATACATTTCTAATTTTTCCTCCAAATTTTAACTTTAACAATATTAACTTACACATCTTAACCATTCATAACAAAATCTATATACATACTCTTTAATTCTTAAAATTAACTAAACATTCTACATTTTTAAAATTTTCACTGCACATTTACATGGTGAACATCTGCTAGTACTTCAATAAGCAGTATATACCCATGAGCACTTTAAGTGAAAAGAAACTTACAAAACTTAGGTGATTTGAGCATGTGTGCAGAAGGTCCTCTGATGTTCCAATGCGTAGTTGTGAAAATATAACCCTTAGTGAATACAAGAGAAAAAGGGAGAGGCATTACAAGACTTGGAGGGAAATAATCAAGAAAGGTTTGTCTAAGTTGGACCGTAATGAGATAGTGGCTAGAAATAGAAGAGTATGACGTGATCGGATAAGAGTAAGGGATTAATCTTCAAAGTTCACCAATACAATATAGTTGTTATTTAGAGATGAAACTCATGACATGCAGATTATGGGGACGGTAGAATTGGCATACCTGTAGGCTATATGAGCAAGAACTCTTAAAGTAACTAGAAATAAGGTGAGTCGACCTTTACAGTTTATTAGATACTCGCTGATATGGACTCCTGCACGTATACCCTGTATTTTTACTTATTTATTATTTAGTATAATTTTTATTTATTTAATAATTTATCATGCTAGTTTTACTTTTTCCCTCTATAATTTGTATTATTCTTATCTTGTCTCATTTGTATTGTTGGTCTACCGGAAATAGTCCCTCTATTATATAAGGATAAGGTTGTATACTATCAGATCCCACTTTGTTGCGAGATTTCAGACTGAGTGATGATGATGATGATAATGATGACAAGAACCTTACCTTATTTCTTGATATGTATCAGCCTCTTCACCTCGCGTAGCTACTAGACAGGGAAGCTGTAGGTGTAGCAATTGAAGTGACCTTTGATATCGAGCTCTCATTGGCCAGATGATTTTAACAGCTTAACAGCTCGGCATTGATCAGTTGCATTCAGCCCTGCCTGCAGCCTGCCTTTTCATTTGGATGGTCCAGTTTCACCAAACTTGAGAGATTAGAAGATTTAATTTCAACCACATCCCAGAGTTTTTTATGCATGAATATTCTCTTATATCTTTAAACCTGTCCACTCTCAGAATCCTTTCATTTTCAGAAAGTTGAGACTGGACCAGTTGTTCAACTTCATACATCCAACTTCTCCTGCAATTTCTTTAGACTTTAGCAATCCAAATGTATCTTATAAGTACACCTATCACCAACCACTTGCCAAAACCATGTTACTTAGGAGACAAGAACCATTGAAACTGTTGAACATGATTAGCTGCAATAACACTTTGATAGTCGCAGATTACAGAAAAGCTAAGATGAAAATTAAGCCGATGAATACATGGTTGTTTCAATGTTAATCGAAGGTATTTTTCAAGTCAAATGTGTTAGTTTCAGACTATGAACGTGCATCAATGAAATTACAATATCACCAAGAACACAACAAACATACATGAACAAGTTCTCACACTCGTTACAAACTCCAAATCAAGCACACAAAGGCAACCAGTTTACAGAGTCAATAGAGACCAAGCCAAGGCTAACTTGTTTCATCGCCAAGCTTCAGTGCGCTCCGCCCTTGAATTTATGCGGCTCAAGTTGCTGATCCCTCGAGCTTTCTCAATAGATACCGTTGCTGCACAAACAACAGGCTGCTGCACATTTTCTTTTCGAGGACCCTTTCTTTGATTAGAATTACTTGACTGGCCGACCTTGCCATTTCTAATATTTGCTTGAAAATCATACTTGACATCATTAACTCCAGAACCCATTTCATTGATCAAGGCATCAATCCTCGAAGCAGTTTCGCAAGACTCATCTCCATGAGTGGTCAACTTCTGGGTAGAATCTGTATAACTGCAATCTTCACCATCACCCATAGGATTGTTCTGACTGCAATGGTAGGAACTTTCTACAGCAGGTTCTTCAGCTACATAGGCTTGCTCCAACAATTCATTGTCATTTTCAGTGTGAAATACACAGCACTCCGAAGGGCTCTCATGACCATTCTCATCACATGGCTCTAGGCGTGAAGTTGAATTTGGTTCCACCACAGAATCTTCCCTCTCCCGTAATGCTCTTAGAATAAGTGTCTTCAGGAAGTTCATTACTTGAACAGCATACATTAGAGCAGTAAGAGGATCCGCCATCTGCAAAAAGATTAAGACCAAACATGGACAGTTAAAAACTGACAACTGATGCTATCAACCTGTGCTTCTATAAATTCAGCAATAAAAGATACTTCAATTTATTCTGGTAAATCAACTTATTGCTAATGCAGATGTGAAACAAGTGGAATCGAACCAACACTGAAGTAGAATGCCAGGGAAACATAGACTCTCTGAAAGAACCATACACCATAAAAATTCTGGGGATGTAACCAGAAAAGAATTACTACGCAAGTTTAATGGTGGTAACTGTGAGTGTGACAATTAACTGATGTACCGCCTACTAAAAACGGTTATGTTGAATCACAAAACTCAATAACAATATTAATTTACCTGAGTCATATTTGGTGCAAAAACCATGGCTATGTTGCGTGCATTCATCTTGTTTACATGTTCTTGCTCAACAACATCAGCCATCAAATTAATGGCCCAATCCAAGAGAGAAGCTTCTGTTGGGGGTAGGTTCCTCACAAGCTCAACACAGTGTTCTTCTGTTTGGCATTGTATTACTTGTTCTGGAGATAAGGTATCAAGAACCCCAGCAGGAAGTTCTCTAAACCAAGCCTAAGGAAGATATAACAAGAAGAGTAAAGCATAATACCAAATGTCACTAACAGGAGGATAGTAATAAATGTCAATCATGTTGCAGCTTTTCATATCACATTCAGAATGTCCCTTTATAATTTCACAATTTTATCTCTGCCGTGCTACAGTTCTTAACCTCACTTTTCTAGTTAGACCACAGAACCAGGGAAGTCAAATCTATTAAATAGAGGTTTACAATTAGTAATCCAATTAAGCAGAGGAAGCAATGAAGAACAATGTCATGACAGAATAGCAGCCCCTTTTTGTGAATCTAGTGAAAATGAAGGTATATTGAGCTGTAAGCATCATAAATCCCCAATAGGATGGAAGAAATTTATTATCTACAGGTGGTAATAAATGAAAGGCATCCATTGCACATCGGGGTCACACAATAGAATTAATGGAACAATAGCAGTAGTTGAGGTGAAGGGGTGTGAGGATGGTAGCAATTGCTGTTGCATTGATGATGTGCAGTGGTGAAGATGCCAGTCAATTGGTATAGGCCTATGGTGCAATAAGAGGCAACACTGATGGTGCGAGATAGCAGTTAGGATGAGATTGTTACTAATGGTAATATTAATTAGCTTATTCGAATCAAGTGATGGAAAAAAATAGTTGAGATAAATTTGTGATGGTGAAGGTGATGGAACCAGATCACACATGCAGTGCGCACAATCACTCTCGTTGGTAAGCTTTCATAGAGTAGAATCTTTTAAAATAAGTTATAAAAAGAAAAATTACAGACTTCTTAAAGCAGTAGCATAACCAACCAGAGGCTGCTATTACGTACCAAATCCCAGTTTATTAGATAGATTGTAAGGAAAATAATTACCTTTTAGCTACCATTGATCAGCAATGGAAATTTTGGAAAGCTAGTGCAAAGTAATTAAAATCAACCAGAACAACTTTTTTGACTTACTCCTAATTGGAAAAGACTAAATAGAAAATTCTACCAACGCCACAGAACAGTCTCACAGATCTTCTTCATCAAGATGTGCTCCAGGTCAGAGGCAAATGCTTGCAAAGGACAACAGAATTGAGATTAAGACAAGTTTTGATACCTTGATAAGGCCTGCCAAACAATGTACTTCAACGCCTTCCGGAACGATTCCTCCATTCAATTGATCCCTAACATACTCCTCCTGACTGTTTTCAGCATTGATCCTAAAAATTCCTTCTGCCTGGAAGCAATCATTAGTGATTCAGCTATAACATCGGTGTCAATATATCCAATCTGACTATTATATACCAAGACAAACTCCACAATAAAGCAGATAGTTTTTTGTTCAATCAATTTCCATTTATGGTGCAACTACTAAAGAGAATAGCAAGGTGATGTACCTGCAAGCCTCCTTGGGAATATAGCCGTCTCTGCATAAGCAAGAGTATAGTTGGAATACTGTTTCCTCTGGTGTCATATGATAGCTGCATAGATTCTGTAGAAACCCCAAAAACAGTTGCGCTGCAAAATGGACACAATTACGAGTCAAAAGCAATAGCAAGACAATAATCATGCAAGTTAAATAGTTGAGTGATTTTAAGTGATGCATGACTATAATCCAACAAACGAATAAACTTAATTATCAGTTTCTACGAAAGATCAACTTTTTACTCGAATCAAGAGGCTAGAGCATCTAGAAGTAGAAGAAGAAGGCAGGGGATCGTTAATATCCAGATAGTGGAAACGTAGCAATGATTGTAAACGACAGAATCATGTTTACAGTAAAACATAGAGGCAGTTTGAATCAAAATCTCACTAAATATCTGCAAATAAATTGATGCTGTTGAATAAGTGAAACATATTTTAGTCATATAATGTAGTCGTAGCACTAAGGTATAAACATGTTATATAGAGCAGCAAATTTCCATTGTAAAGTTCCGATTCAATTTGAAATAGACAGCCAACATAAAACCGTTTTAATTATATGTCCATTTGACCGCCAAGGCCCATATAACCAACCGTAAACAGATTTCTAAGGATAACCCTACTAGAAGCAAAGCACCTCCCAGGAATTAAGTCTTCCCTTTTGAGTTAGAATGGCACTGTCTTCAAATGGTTTCAGTTTGAACCATTTGAAGGGAATAAGATGGGATACAAGCCCTCACGAATCCTTGAACAGTCTAATGCATCAACTGAGAAAGACTCTGGTTTACTTCTATCTTATTCATACAAGTAACTTGAAAAGTACATGACAAAAGCAGCAAGAAACACAATAACGAATCTAATAATTGAAATCTACATCTTCGCATTTAAGAATTCCAGATGGGCAAGGAAATACAACATATATAGAGAAACACGATAAACAATTGATTACGAAATTTCACAGTTCAAGAATTGCCATTGGCACAAACCAAGAAAGCCTAAACATGCAAAAAACACCTATCAAACGAGACAGAATGACAAAGCCAGTGATTGCAGAAACTGTCATAAACATCTAAAAAATTAACAAGAATCAGAAAAATACAAAACCTACCAAATAAAAAGCCAAACAGAAAAGAAAATGAGAAAAAATAAAACCCAGATTCCCATTTTAACCAAAAAGCAAAATGTACCTAGCACTAGGAGCTCGCCTAGGCACTTCAGGTTCGAACTCCACGGGTAAACCCAAGAAGCCATTGAACCTATCGAAGGTGACATGAGCCACATGCCGCACATTAGTTGGCCAACCGATTTCCATGGCACAAAGCTCCCTCCTATCAGTCTTGCAAGCCACCCAAGACTTCCTGAGAAGCGCAAAAAGCAAAGCCAACAAAGAAAGTTGATCTCTTCGGTGTCTTTCTCTTTCTTTCTCCAAATCCTCTTGTGGGTCACACTCAGTCACCGAAAAATCACTTTCTTCCTCACCGCCACCACCACCATCACCCGGTGAATGTGCGCAGGATAAGGAAGATGGAGGTGCGCAAGATAAGGGAGACGGTGAAGGAGAAGAAGTAGAAGAAGGAGTGGTTGTTGGGGAAGAAGGGAAATGAGAAGGAGAGTGGAGGACCTCGGTCATGGCTGGCAATGAAAAAGAGTGTTTTTTGCTTGAAAATATTAATTACAAAAAGAAAAAAAGAAAAGTTTAAAGAAAGATTCTTGCTTTGTTAATGGGTTTTTTCCATTAGTAAACAAGATGACGAAATCAGATTGTAGTAGTTGTTGATGGTGTTGCTGTTGTTGTTGATGATGTGTGAAGTTTTCCCACACAGAGAGAGAGAGAGATAGAGAGAAAGCTGAGAGGTGGAGTTGGATTGAAGGAATGGTCTTCTAGTGGGACAAGAAAATCATTAACTCATCTCTGAATCTTTCTCCTATTTTCTTCTCTTTAAGCGTTGAAACAAGCAAACAAGAGAGAGACGCAAGAGGATTTGGTGGGAAATAGAAGAAACAGAAAGGAGCGTATTATATTTCCCAAGTAATCAGCGGATTATTATTCTATTTGTGAGTTTAAGGATATGGAACCAACCAGCTTCACTCGAGCTACAAGCAGTTAACTTTGTTTGTGGTTGGTGCAGAGGACATTCCTCCAAAGATTGGGTCTTTCACATTAACCAGAGGTAAGGAAGAGTGAGTGATCGAGTTTGAAAGAGACCTTCTTTCGGTTTGAACCAGCTTTTACATAGGCCTTTCCAATGGAGAGACCGCTTTTTTGTTGCGATAAAAAATATGTAATGATAGCTCTTTTGCAGAAAACTGTAATAAAAGGACACTAGAGTCTCAAGAGAGGAAGATGAGGCAAAGTTGCTGGGGACCCCCTTGCTTTGTTGCAGTGAAAATTGAAAGTGAAAATGCAAGAATTAGTAATCACAAGACATAGTTCCAAGACATAGTTCTACTTCAAGTGTAGATCTGGTGAAATGTAATCTTTCCTTATCTGGGTTTTTGTCGTTTCTACAAAAATCTGAGATAGGAGTATAGGACTGGGTAGTTAATATATTTAGGCTTCTGTGTATACCTGACTCAGATGCCTACCGTATCCAAACCTTCTTCAAACGTTTTTTTTTTTTTTTGATGCAATTCTTCGTATGTTATTATTTTAACGAAGGTTTAAGGAATGATTACTGATATTATTAGTTTGTAAAAAATATTATAATTAATTAATTAATTATATTTTAATTACTTATATTACAATACATTAATTAATAATAATATTTTAATTAATGAATAATTATATTTTAATTAGTTCTATTTTAATTAATAATAATATTTTAATTAAATATAATGTAATTAATTAAATAATAATAATTTAATTAATTATATTGTAATTAATTAATTAATTACAATATTTTAATTAATGAATA
>JANTNU010000234.1:4873800-4892200 GCA_024752395.1 Erythroxylum havanense
AACCTTGAGGTTGGATCGCGTGCAAACTTGAGGTACTGAGGTACGCAAAACACGGGCCCAACGCAAAACACGGACCCAACATTAAAAAGACGATCTGTTCTGAAGTGCATTGTGCCTGAGTATTAATCTCTGAATGTATGCTTATATCGTAATCTATATGAAAAGAAAGTGGTTAAATTAGATAAATGATTACTC
This sequence comes from Erythroxylum havanense, assembly GCA_024752395.1. NCBI lineage: Eukaryota > Viridiplantae > Streptophyta > Magnoliopsida > Malpighiales > Erythroxylaceae > Erythroxylum > Erythroxylum havanense. The sequence goes on from JANTNU010000234.1 coordinate 4,873,996, forward strand.
ACTAAGCTATAAGCTTAGCACGGTGGATTTGCCCCGCAGAGCAAAGAGATTAAGGACTGGGACAAGTCAACCGCAGTGGCCAAAGGAGTCAGAGTTTTTGTGACATGCGAATATGAATTTTGTTTGATTTATTTGGGCTTGTACATATTCTTTGGTTTTGTTTCTGAAAGTCTGAGATGTATTATATGTATGTTATGTGTAATGTTTGATTTTGTTTGTTCTGTCTTGGGTGACATCCATGTATCCTCCCAGGGGGTATTTGGGTGTTACACTTTTACATGCAATCCAATGTGTATTTAGAGGATTTTGTAAAATTTGACTTAATTTGTTTATTGTGAAGTTGATATCTTGTCTTATATTACACAGATACTGAAGTGTTCAAATGGTACTTCGGTAGAGTTTTAGGTGTTCAAAGGGTGTGCCATCACGTAGAGATAACTTGGTTACTGGAGTCATTGGAGTTGAACAGAGCTTGCATGAAGACATGTTGGTTTTGGTAAGTAAATCTTCAATGTAATGTTAATGTGAAAGATATAGTCCATTTCTGTTTTCTATATGCTTCAAAACCAAGAAAATGATTTATACTTCCAAGCATTTTAAGTGCAAACTGAGACCTTAATTGACTGATAACTGCATAAATAGCTTAAGTTGAATTTCCTCTTATTAGGATACACCCACATAGACTAATAGCATTGTAATGATTCCATTATTGTTTGAATAGGATAAAGAAGTATCTGAACTTGAATTATGAAACTCCCACTACGAAAGTACATGTTTCAGTTTAAGAAACTAAACTTTAGGGACTTGCGTCAAACCATAGAGAGCTTTAATCAGTTTGCAAACATGATGCGATTCTGTTTTACTTTCAATTCCTCGTGGTCGATTTATATAAACAACTTCATGCAAGTCCCCATGTAAAAATGCATTATTGATGTCAACTTGTTGGATATCCCAATGATGAGAAACAACGAGTGACATAATTACTTTGATTGTTGAGGCTTTCACAACAAGGCTCAAAGTTTCTGAAAAGTCAACACCGGGGGCTTGATTAAACCCTTTAGTGACAAACCTAGCCTTGTGTTTAGAGACAGTCTCGTCAGCATTATACTTAGTCTGGAACACCCATTTTGTCCTAAGAATGTGCATGGTATGCTCATAGGAAACAAGTGTCCAAGTGTGATTTTCTTGTAAAGCATTAAATTCATCTTGCATAGCTTGAAACCATATAGGATTGTTTAAAGCTTCAAAAACTGTTGTGGGTTCAGTGTGAGCATTTAAGGCAAGAGAGAAGGAATAAATTTTGGGTTTAAAAGTTCCACTTTTGGAGTGAGTTTGCATAGGATGATTATTTTATGTTAATGGGAAGGAGTTGGTTCAATGTTTGGTGTGGTTGATAGAATGGGATTAGGTAAAGTATTTTGATTGTTTAATGAGTGAAGGTAGGAAGACTTGGTAAAGCTATAGGATGATTTGAGTGTGTGGGAAAATTTTGAGGAAATGGAAATTCTTCCTCATTGATTACCATATGACGAGATATGATCCTTGGATGCATGGAATTATATCCAAGAAAAAAATACATTTTGCGGTATGAAACTTGAATTTATGATGAGAATAATATCTTAGATAAGGAAAACAACTACAACCAAAAGTTTTGAGATAAAGACAATTTGGGGGGTTTATTATGCAACTTTTCAAATGGTGAGAGATTGTTTAGTCTTAGAGATGGGAGGTTATTGATAAAATAGGTGGTTGTAGAGAAGACTTCTAACTAATAAGTGAGAGGCATGTGAGCATGAGATAAAAAGAGTTAGTCCTATTTCAATGATATGTCGGTGTTTTCTCTCATAGACACCATTTTTTTGGTGAGTGTAAAGACAACTAAAACGTGGTTGTATTCCATGTTTTGTGAGGTAAGGTAAGAGGTCGTATTCACCTCCCATATTAGTGTGTAGATCTTTGATTCTTATGTTCAATTGAAGTTCAATATTGATTTTGAATTTGACAAAAACTGATAGAGTATCAGATTTTATTTTTTAGGAGATAAAACCATGTGAATCTTGTGTAGACAGCAACAAAATAAGATAGTATATATGTCCTTCAGTTGAGAGATATGGAGAGGGTCCCCAGATATCGAAGTATATGATGTCGAATGGATTTTGAGCAGTTATGTCATGAGTTTGAAAAGGTAGTTTATGCAATTTTCTTTGCTTACAAGCATCACAATGTGACAAATTGTTGAGATTAATATTGAATGTCACTGAACCCATAATTTGTTTCAAGATACTGTTGAAAGGATTTCTTAATTTGGTATGCCAAATATTAACATTTTTGTGTGTTATGTTTGTTTCACAATTATTGGCCTTTAAAGGAGAATAAACTTTCTGTTGTGAAAAACTAGACTTATGAGCAGGATATATTTGCATGACCAGCTTGATTTTGTTGGATGGTTTAGTGGCTTTAAAGATGTAGAGGTCATCCCGAATTACTCCCTTGAGTAGAATCTTCCTTATTACTTTGTCCTTAAATAGACAACTTTCATTAATAAACTCAACATAAATTTTGTTGTCTTTGGTAAGCTGAGAAATGCTCAACAAATTTTTTGTTATGTTTGAACATGCATAATTTATTTTAGTGCAAGAGGTGTGTGTATATTATCTAGGAAATGTATATAAGATGAGTCAAAATTAGCAATAGGAAGAGAGTTACCATTACCAACAGTGAGTTGATCCTTTTCGTTGTACTCTGAACTTATTGACAAATTATTAAGATCTGTTGTTACATGATTTGTCACCCCACTGTCTATAAACCATGTATTGTTATTGACTACTTCTGAGGAGGAATATCCATGTTGATTTGGAGTCAAATAGGATCGAGGATAATTTTGTGCATCATTCTGTATTTGTTGAGTGAAAATGCTTTGCCTCCATGGTTGGTTAGTGTTACCTTGCCATGATATATCAAATCTTTTGTGACATTTTAGTACTTCATGGCCAGGTTTGTGGCAAAGTTGACAAAAGATTCTGTTTCCATTTTAACTATTTCATCTCCCACGATTTCCTCTTCCTCAAAATCCACTTCTTCCTCGTTGATTGTTTTGATTGAAAGTTGCAGAGTTTATAGTTGGTGATGAGATATCTTCTTGATTAATCGTGTCCAGCGGCTCTATTCTTGTTTTATGCATTATAAGAGAGTATTACACTTCTTGCAGAGTTGAAGTTTTTATAGAGTGTGTTGGATAAACTACAATAGGATTATATTCATGACCAAGATCATTTAACGCACTTAATATTAGTTCATACTCAATAATTGCATGTCCTGCTATTTGAAGTAAGTCTCTTATAGTTTTAACTTTTTGTATATATTCTAATATGGAGTGTGAATCTTTTTTAATTGTTGAAAGTTGATGTTTTAGTTGATGAACTTTAACCATAGATGTTTAAGCATAAAGATTTTCCAAAATTTGCCAAACTGATAGGATGATTTGGAATTGTTTACTTGTCCTATTACTTCTTCGATGATTGAAAACAACCAGCATAACAATAGCTGGTCTCTTCTTCACTATGCTTTGTAATATGAATTTTTGATGACATGGTTTGTGTTTTTGTTAGGGGTAAAAAATCAGGAGAGGATGATGGTGTACCATTTAGAGTGGTGGCTGATGATCCAGAGTTTTCCTCCATTATTGATTTTGGTCAAAAACTTTCTTCCCCAAAAAACTTTCCTCCATTATGGATTTTGGTCAACAAAAGCTCTAATGCCATGTAAGAAATATACGTGTAGAAATTATGTGTTATTTTGTTATTTGCTCATATATACATTTATACAATTATTGGTTCAATACTAACCATACATTTGTCAATATACGTAACAAAATAAAAGGTTGAGATGTGTAAGGTTGAGATGTATTCTATTACAGCATAATTGTACAGTCCAACTATCATTAGTGAATTCCTTTGAGATTGTAATCTTACGGCAGAATTGTACAGTTCAGCTATTATTAGTGACTTCCTTTTATAGCCTTTTGTGAAATTCCTATTGTGTCTCTCTTACTTTACTTCTTGTTTGTTCTTGTTAGTTAACACTTTGAACATGTTGACAGAAGAAAATAACACTTCCTCATAAATGCCTTTGATTTCAAGTTTAGGGACTGTGTAAAACCAATCCCACATGCACAACTGTTCAATATCAAAACTATGTGCATTCTTTTACTTAAAAAGGTAACAGAAAGATTGTAGACTAAATTCTTGTTTATTGCCCGCTACTAAAGTAGAAGCCAGGACCAACTGTGGCAGTATGAAATGTGAATTTTCTTCCTTTCTTTGCTTGCTAAGCAGTAAGCACAGAGGCCTAATCCTGGACTTCTGCTTTCTTTTCACCAGATTTGAGATACCAACCTAATGCACCAAGAGCAGTGATTGTACCAGCTACAACTGCATAATTTCGGTATTTGTCTGTTGAAACCTTTTCAGAGGCCGCTCCTGTTGCAGAGGCTGAGGCAGGTGGTTTTGCATCAGCTGGTGCACTTGAGGTAGCCTTTTCTTCTGGCTTTGCACCCTGAAAAAAGTTATGCACAATGCATTAGACTTAAGCAAATTGCAGTCACCTCAACAGCCTTTTTCTATTTTTGATTCAATACCAAGCAACATTAACGTTTACACGTCTATGGCCACAATTAAAGCATAAGGACCACATTTACAATAAATGTCAAGGTATACAAGCACTTGTCCTTCAAGAACTAGAATAAATTAGCCAATAAGTAAAACGATTATTTCAGACTTACGAGCAAAGAGTATCCACTCAAGCAAAATAAACAGAAGTGTTCAGAAAAAGTGGGAGGGTTGCCTAGCTAATGCTATGCTCAAACCAAAAAAGAAAGTCATTGTAGCAGAAATAATAGAATGCCTGGCAATTAACCAGGTCATTGACAATAAAGACACTTCTAGACACTACACTCTGATTAGGTTCACAGCATCTTACATGGTTCATATTGTGTTAAAAGAACATACCTCTCTTTTCAATGATAGGTTATACCGAGATTTAAATCATGGTTTCGTTATATATTCAAAAGATGAAGACTATAAACACCCTAAACATATCCTGGAAAGGGGAAAATGAAAAGTTGAAAAAAATGAAGCTCATACCTTGCGTGCAAGCTTCTCCAATTTCTCTTGCTCAACTTTCTGAAATGTGAAGCCAACAGTTAAGAAAATGTAGGTCAATCGACAAGGCGTTTGTAGTGACAAATAGACACCCAATCTAATCAAGTAGGGCATGCACTAATCTCAGATGAACAAAAGAAATCTCAACTTTGGGTTTTCCAGCTCCGCACTCTCTCCATTACCAGAAATAGTTAGTCAACATAGTATACAATATTCAAAACGAACTTCAAAGATCGGTGCATAATCATGCTGACTTTACCTTAATATATACATTTTCTGCAGCTTTTTCCTCCTCACTGAGAACTCTTCCATTAGTTGAGAACCTTCGAGACACCAGCCTTGTCATTGATCTTGCCGCCATGGTAAATCGAATATCTGCAACAATCGGAGATGAGAAACTGTCTAATGATGCGAATTAGGAAGATGCTAGCAGATAATAGATATAGGGTTTAGAGGGAAATGGAGCCTACGAGAGAGGCAGAGAGAGAGAGAACGAAGCGTGGGCTCCAATCACCAAGTATGGAATATAATTAACCGTCCGATCCAGGAAAGGTATCAATTCTTGTTAACCAGTACAGGCACCATTTAATTTAAATTTTGGAATCGGGCTATAACCCAGCAATTCTAAAGCCCACCTAAGGCCCTGTATCATCTGATAGTAAAGAACATGACGCTTGTTTGGTTGGTATAGATTATTGCTTTTTTTTTTCTAAAATTTATATTATCACGTTTGGTCTATTATTTTGAGTAATTAAAAAAGTAAAAACTTTCCCAATTTAAATAAAATAATAACACTTTACTTGGATTTTAAATTCCAACACTTGATATTTAGATTACTTGGATTCTAAATTTCAACACTTGGTATTTAGATTACTTTCCTCAGGAATTTAATCTAAAAAAGACAATAGTCAATTTAACAATGCCTTCTCTCTTAACTTTATGATAACTCTTTTATGAAATTTTACCTCATCTTTAATCAATGTTACGAGTATCGCACTGAACTTGGTACCAGATTAGGTTCTAGTACGGTACTATACCAGAATCGTTAATACCGAGTACTATTTCGAATAATTTTTTAAATTTATAAAATAGTTCTTAATTGTTTTTTTAAATTTACAAAAATAGTCAATTGTCATATTATACAGTTATGCTGTATGTTTTTAACTATGTCTCAAAAATTATAATAATAAATAATGATCAAAATTTTAATTTAATTTTTATTAATATATAATTAAATTTAAAATATATTTTTAAAATATAAAAAATTCAAATAAATTTTTATTTAATAATTAAAACATATAAAATAAATATTAGTTTATAAATAGTAATTTTCAAATTATTTATTTTAAAAAATAAAATATTGTTATTTATACTTTATTAATAAATATTATATAAAATATTAAAATAAATTTAAATAAAATAAATTATTTTTAAGTTTTATTTAATTTATAATTATTATTAGTAATAAAAATATTTATTATTATTTTAAAACCAAATATTAAAAATTCATTAAAATAACTAATTAAAAAACTTCGAAAAAATGAGAAAAGGAGAGATAAGAAGTGAAAATTTTGTAAAATTTTTTTTCTTATTTTTTAAATTTTCGGTATCGGTCAGTATTTAGATTTTGAATATTTTTGTTCAGAAGTTTCAATCGACAATTTTTATGTTCATATTTTTCCTTATTTAATGATTTCAATTTTTATTCAATTTGTAGGGATATAATTAGAAATACAAGTTAAAATTAAGTTATATTTCATGAAATATTGTTGCATACTAAATATTATAATAAGAATTCACCCAATTTTTTATTAAAATTTTTATAAATATTTAAATATGTAAATATCTTTATTTTCTATAACTTTATTCTCGGATAAATTATCTTCTAAATTCACTTTATTCTCCTGTCAAGAGTGAAAAGCAATCTTTCCCCAAAAAAGGTCTACCTGTTTCTTCAATTCATTTGAAGCAGGGTGGGATATTAGAGTATAAGTATTTTCTTTAGTCAAGAATGGCTGGGCAGTGGGCACTCTCCTTTTCTAATGTTGGTCAAATTTTAGCTACTAATTCTTTACCTCTATACAAATTTTGGTTGACTTAACTGGTGAAATAAAAACGTTTATAACGTGAATATAACTTTGTCATCAAGTTTCAGTAAAAAAGAGGGAAAGAGGGTGCCAACTTTCGTTCCTCATTATAACAAATCTGTAGGTACGTGGTAGGTATTTCTGCTTCTTTAACTCATTTTGGTTACGAAATGTCATATAATGTTTGTCACCGTGAAAATTAAAAATTCAACATAAGACGGTCTTGTTTTATTAAAAAAACAGAGTAAAGGGACAAGAAGCAACGGAGCAATGAAGGTGGCACGAGGCCTGGGGCGCCATTCTCCGCACTTGGACGGTTGGACCGCCAAATGGTTAATCCTCTCTTTCGGTACACGCCAAAATAACCCACCCCCTCCCTCACTTCCTCTCTATTAAAAACCACAATAAATAGCGGGGGGTGCGTGTGTCACTCCACCACATTAGTGATTAGCCGCCTCTCCTCGTACGCTCCGCACTTCTTCTGTGCTCCTGACCATCCTGTCTTCGCTTTGCTTCTGCTCTTTCTGGGTAAAGCTCTGTTCTTTTTGAGTTTCGTTTGCTTTTTGTTGTTGCTTATTTGTTCTGTTTTGTGCTGGTGGTTGTTGCTTCTTCTATATGGTCGTGTTTTGTTTGATCGGGGAGTGCTTGAGGTTTTTGGGCTTTTTTGAGTTTTGTAGGTTTGTGGTTTTTGTTTGATGTTGTTTTGATTCTTTGATGTGGGTATGGACGTATCTTTCATCAGTGGGGCTTACGCCTTCATTCGATTGTTTTTTTTCTTTTTTGATCAAACTGATCTCGTTTATTCTGCTATTAAAATGCTTCAGAATTTTGATCTTGACAAAAAAATGGAAACAGAGCTGTACTGTTTCTCTGCAATCTTTGTTAATTTTGTGTTTCCAGCTAACACAAATGAGGTTTGTAATAATTTGCATACCCTCACCATAAGTCTTAACCTTTGTTACCAGGACTTATTAAAAAGAACCCTATTGTTATCAGTATAGTGGGTTTTGACCCCCAAGTTACCTTCAACATCGTTTTTAACTTTATTTGCTATACTGCTTTCTCTTGCTTCCTCTTTTCTGGGGTTTGTTTCAGTTGAATAATTTCCATTTTCTTTGGATTTACAAATTTCATCCCTCAACAACTTGTAGTAGTGGAATGATGCCTGCCGTAATATAATGCAACCTAACCTGGATTGGAAGGCAGCACTTGACTCTTAACCGTCTTGTTGAAGCCGATGGTTTGAAGAGTCTGAAGCATCTAAAGTCTTGATTTAACTAAAGCCAGAACAAGTTGATATGAGGGTCATGCTTAAGATTGATATCACCCTTTTTGTGTATGACGTACCTAGGGTTATAATTCATTTCCAAACTATTTAGCACTGACATGTGAACATTCTTCGACTCATTATGTTCTTGGCGGCCATATAATGCCTGATCTTTTCCCCTTTGATGTAATGAGACTGCGTATTACATCTGCTTAATGTTCTATTGACTTGCACTTCTATCTTCAAGCACTATGGAAAGAATAAGAAGCTTTGTCTTAGTTTATTACAATGACATTTTAAGTTGGAGCTTCGAGTGAAGAGCAGAGAGCAATATAGCTTGTTCTTCTTATTATGCTCCGTACATCCATCGCCTTGTTTACAGAAATGGATGCATTCCTTCCATTTTGCTATTAAGTCAGTGAAGGCATACAAAATTTCCCTTCTTGCTTTTTGATATTTGATTCTGTTACTTCGCAGAGTTGATGAAAACTAGTCATGGGCTGCAGGCCTTTTGATAAATTCATTTGTCTCGCTGACTTGTTTGTTCAACAGGGAAACTGTCATTTTCTAAAAAAAAAATTTATTACCACGACAGTCAGCTGCATCAGATGTTCATAAAAGCTGATGTTAGAGGACCTGAAGCAAATTATAAAATTGGATGCAATTATGAAGCTGGAAAACTAATTCCTTAGATACTTTAATTTTCCAAACTACCTTGTTTACATGTTGGTCACAATTTCTTAATATTTTCTGTTGCGACGGAGTATTAAGATTAAGCAACTATTAGAGCGAAATATTAAGCTGACTGAGAGTGTTTCATGTTATTCAGGGTTAAGATGGCAACTATTAGTGTTCCCTCCCAATGTATGGTAAGGGCTGCTCCCCAGAGTCGGTTCACTAGCACCATTATCAGGACTCCATTTTCACTGGGATCAGTGAAGAGTGTTTCCAAATCCTTTGGTTTGAGATGCTCCTCCAATTTCAAAGCTTCAATGGCCACCTACAAGATTAAGTTAATTGGACCAGATGATGAAGTGATTGAATTTGAAGCCCCTGATGATGCATACATCCTAGATTCAGCTGAAGCTGCGGGAGCTGATCTGCCATATTCTTGCAGGGCAGGGGCTTGCTCAACCTGTGCTGGAAAGATGGTTTCGGGTTCGGTTGACCAATCGGATGGTTCCTTCCTGGACGAGAACCAAATGAAGCAAGGTTATCTGCTGACTTGTGTTTCATACCCAACTTCAGATTGTGAGATTCACACTCACAAGGAAGGTGACCTTTACTAAGTGTTAAGCAGGTGGAGAATATTTCACAATTGCGAAGCTTGTTCGTTATGAGTGTTATGGATTAGTACGGGTGACACAAGTTCCTGTGGACCATTAGTTGCATGCTTAGTCTTTCCTATCATATTACGAAATGCCATTCCATTAAGCAATTAAAGTTATTTTTTTTTTCTTGGGTTGTTTCTTAATTCTAACCTGATCGTGCCTTTCTTGTCCAAACCATCAAAATGACTTATTTACTTTAACGGGTAGTGCCGCACCAAATCTCTACTTTTGTCATTGGGGGAAATAAATTAGAGGACTTTGGGCAAGTCACTAAATATGCTGGTGGTAACTGGTAAGCGTGGAGAAGGTCTTTGGCTGTTAAACTGTAAGAGGTACCGTTTCATGATTGTCTGTTACAACTAAAGACTTACAGTTCTGGGTTTGATTTAAGAGAAAATTCACATAACTTGACATAAATATATGAGGTTTTGCACGAGAATACCGAGTATAACAGAGAAGTAGAAGTATGTTTCTTAAGTTGCGTTTGATTACTGTGACTCATATATTGAGACGGAACGAAACAAAAATTTAGAAACAGAACAGAATAAAAATCGAAAATAGTGAAGCGTTTAGTTGTAATAGATAAAACAGATAAAACTTGCAATGAAAAAAGCAAAAAAAAAACTCTGCGTCTCGAAGATAGAAATGTGTTTGGTTGTAGTTGACAGAACACAAAAAATAGTATTAATGACCAAAATACCCCTGCAGTATAATATGATTGGAAATATGTAATTCATTGATTATTTTAAAACGAATGATTTATATTAATATTTTTAAATTGTATTTATAAATAAGGAATTAAAAAAATGAGAAACCTAAAAATTAAATGAAATGAGTTATTGAATATCAAAAAATTTGTACAAGTTAACAATAAAATGAATTAATTTAAATATTTTTTTATAATTGTATCAATATTTTTTTAATTGTATTTGTATTTTTTTAATTACGATGAAATAAAATGAAGATCCTAATTATATAATGAAATGAAAAACCTAAAACTTTAATGAAATGAGTTATTGAATAAAAAAATCCTACAAGTTAGAAATTCTAGTACATAATAATTTAATAAAACATCTGAGCATTCATGGAATTAATTACATAATAGGTTAAAGTTACATTCAAGCCTTATATTTTATTTAAAATGTCCTTAACAATAATACCCTAAATGACTCCGATGGCAATGAGTAAAAATCCTTAACTCCATGCCATTTTTTTCTTCAAAGTTGCAACTTCATTTAGTTGTGCATTTGTTGGAAGTGAAAATTGATTAGGTATTGATAAGGGCTCGTTAGCCGTAGGAACAATTTCTTCATTTCGATGAATCCACCTATTTTGATCCATGACATAAGCACTTTGTGCTTCAACCAAAGTCCGATACCCCTCGAATCTAACATTAGGAAACTCCTTGATTGCCAATTTAACATCATCCTAATTTGTAAAAATGCCAACTTGTCCAACAAATATAACATAGATATTGTATCTGCCCATAATTAAGTACATGAAAGCGAATCATATCTTCATCATTCATACACGTCCATAAATGACAAACATTAAAAAGCTAATAAACCAACCATTCATCATTCATACACGATAAGCTCGAAAGTGACGGGTTACAACCAAAAAATTACTGTCCACTACAAGCATTATTAAGTAGTTAAGCTAGAAGCATTGTTAGTATCCTACATTACCATATAATAGTGTACCAGAATCTACTAATTAAGAAATCAAGCATAAAGTCAAATTTTATCATCTAACAGGTTCCTCACATAAGCATGTTTCTGATCTCCAATTAAACCCCATAAAAGCTTCCTAGCATAAGCATTCTTTGAGAAGATCCTTGTAGTCCTAACATCTTCTTCAATGGAGAACCCCAAATTTTCAAGTTCTTCACCTAGCTTAGCTCCAAATTGTCTCACAATGGCATCAGTAATGATTTTAGCATTCTCTCTATTATTGTCAATGGCATAATCAAAAGAGGCGACAAGGCTTTCTAACACTTCAATATTCATCATCTTCCTTTTTCCTTTGCTTTGTTGCTTCCTTTTTATGTTGTTATAAGAGGCGACATAACCAGTGAGATGGGCTGAAACAGTTGGAGCAGGAGTGACTGATGGGCCTGTTAGATCTACTGGGTCAGCAGGAGCAGTTGGTGCATCACCTTTAGTTTCATCAGTTTCAAGCTGAGCAACAGTATCTGTAGTATTTTGAGCTCCTACACCATTGGCTCTATCTTTTTCATAGACAAACTCAAGTCTAGAGTAAAGCAGGGAAGGCTTTCTAGAAGTGCAGTACTTATTGTGGTGTCTCTGCAAAAAAAAATCAGAAAACTTTAGCATGACAAATATATTATTATTAAGATGCTTCTATAAACAACCAACAAAGCAAAGGAAAATCTTATTTCTATCACCCTCATTCAAAATCTTATATATATTAGCTTGCCTAATTGGTACTGTCAATGCCTACTACCTATAGCATTTTCACTCCTACACAGTTTTTTTTGTGTATACATACAACCATAGCAACATGACCATTCTCTTAAAATCCAATTCCTCATTCCAAAGCTCAAGCAAACTCAAACACTTAAACATAGCATCAGGATCCTTATTATCCATTTTTGTAAATAAAAAATTTCTGCAAAGATAAAAATATAATGATCATAAACCTAGGATATCCTCATCACATAAAACAAAACATGTAAAATAAAAAATTGAAACATAAATAATAAAAAACTAAAATAATAAAAAAAATCAAATCACAAAAAAACACAAAAAACAAAACACAAAACAGAAATAAATATTAAAAAATTGAATCAAAATTAAAAAAAGAAATATTCCAAAATAAAATTAGAAAAAACAAATACAAAAATAATCAAAAAATTAAAACAGAAAAAAAAACAGAGCATACAAAAATTCGAAACACAAATAAAGAAAGAAACTCAAAACAGAAAATAGAAAACACAAAAACTTCGATTGTTAAAATTAGGGTTTACTTTGACACCTCCAAAATTGAAAATTTAAGAAAATGACATAGATCATATAGATTTCAAGTTGATAAACATGAAAATAGCAAAAAAAAAAAAATGAAGAACTCACCTTTGACTGCTGCTTAGAACAGCTAGAGAAACGAACAGGCTCGAGAAGAACATGCTAGTAGTAGAAAGTGTGTGTCTGGTGAAGAAATGAGAATAATGGTCTCTTTTTTTTGCTATTTATAGACTTGGGCATGTATGGAATATTAGTAATAATATGGGAGCATTTTTGTCCAATAGTCCGCTTGTTTTGTTTCAGACACAAGAAAGTTGTGTCACAATTTTGGAAGGAACAAAAAATTTATATTTTTGTGAACTGACGTCGGAGCAAAAATAGGTAATGTCAACAGCCAAACACTGCTGAATACAAAATTTTTGTATTTTGTTATCTGTCTCTACTCGCGGAGACATCAACAAAACCCAACGTTAAAGAACAAAAGGATGCTCCAATTTAAGATTGTGATTTGATGGAAAAGGGTAAGAGATATTAACCTTGCTTCAAAATTACTAAGAAAACATTTCATGATATTAAAAAATCACTTTTATTGAGAATTTTTAAGTGTTTTAAAGCAAATTATTATATTGTCGATGAACTAAAAGAGTGATATATAAAATGGAAAATCATGTCTTCCAGTGTTAGGTGATGCAATGTAAATAGAAGAAAGGCTTCTTTTCTTGGTCTTCTCATTTCTTCTCCACTAGAATCCGATCCCAGTGGGACGTTTGGAGAGAAAGATGTTGACTCATTTCTCTGTATTCCTTTTCTTTCCCTTTCAATTTCTTTTTCAACTTTTCCATAGATTGTTCAAAAAGAAGGAACTTTTCCATATAAGTTGTGAACTTTTGCATGCTGATTCGACGCCTCACCATTCTTCCATGAAATGTTACAACTGCTTGCCAACGAAGTAGGAAAGAGGAAAAGACAAACATACAGAAGTAGATGTTTGCCTCTCAACCGTAAGTTCCAAGATGACTATATATTCCTAAAAGGAAAAAAGGCCATTTAAGTAAGCAAATTGAGTACATAATGAGATTTGTTTTGATTTGCTCCAGGTTCATAATCAGATCGATTTGTCGTTTTGAGATGGCTCAGTTTCATTAGCCATAAGCAGGTTTATGAGATTTTGCACCAAATTCAGTTTAATTTATGAGATTTTGCACCAAATTCAGTTTAATTTGAGATGCCAGGACCATCTGTATGGCCTGTATTTACTAAATAGTAATTTCCTATAAATAAATAACGTTATTATTATTGTTGTTTTAATAAACTTTTAAAAAAATTAACACAAATTTGAAAATTCTTATCTTACATATCCCCTAGAACTTGAAGTCTATTAAGCCTAAGAACAACATCACACAGAACTCTTGAATTAGTTGCTAAACCCTCTCATCCAGCAAGATATAAATAAAGTTTAAGTTCTTTTCACACACCCCTAACACATTAGTGCATATTTTCCCTTTCCTACCTCTGTATCTGATTTGTTTGCATGAAGAACTATTATTTTTAAATAGGTCTCATTTAGAGTACCAAGACAACCCTTTTTACAAAATTCGAACAAGAAAAAGTTCTAGTTTAGTATTTAAAAAAGTAAAATTAGAGAATTTATTTTAGTTAATTAAACTTACTAACCTTAAACCATTTCCATGTATTATCTCTGCAATCCTCATAAATTGGTGTGGGTTTGACATACAACAGATGTTGAAGTTTTAATATAACTTTCAACACACTATGGAAGACCCTAATTATTGTTTCTCCGGACCTCATAAACCAAACTTGTACTACTATATTAGATTCATTTTGTGCTAACATTCTTAGAAAAATTAAAACTTTTTCTTTAATAGGCATTTCTCAACCCACCATGGACTTGAAGCATTTGACATAACAATAATACATTTAAGTCCATCCTTAAATCCTGTCGGCTATTCTTATTACCTTAATTTAAAATCCTATATATATTAGCTTGCTTAGTTGATACTATCAATGCCCTACTACCTATAGCATTTTCACCCCTACTCAATTTTTTGTGTGTATATATACAACCATAACAACATGACTATTCTCATAAAATTTAATTCTCCATTCCAAAACTCAAGCAAACTCGGACACTTAAATATAGCATCACAATCTTTGTTATCAATTTTTGTAAATAAAAATATTTTGCAAAGATAAAAAATATATAATGATCATAAAATTTGGATATCCTCATCTCATAAAACAAAACATGTAAAATAAAAAAATTGAAACATAAATAATAAAAAATAGAAATAATAAAAAATTTCAAATCACAGATAATAAAAAAATAAAAACACGAAACACATAAGCAGAAATAAATATTAAAAAATTGAATCAAAATTAATAAAAGAAGAAATATTCCAAAATAAAAATTAGAAAAAAAACAAAAACAAAAATACAAAAATAATCAAAATATCAAAACAAAAAATAACAAAAAAATTCAAAAATTCAAAACGCAAATAAAGAAAAAAAAACTCAAAATGGAAAACAAAAAACAGAAAAAATAAAACATAAAACACAAAACACAAAAACTTCAATTGTTAAAATTAGGGTTTGCTGTGACACCCTCGAAATTAAAATTTGAAGAAAATCACATGGATTATGTAGATTTCAAGTTGACAAACACGAAAATAGCAACAACAAAAAAAAATTGAAGAACTCACCTTTGACTGCCGATTACAATAGAGAAAGGACCGATTTCTTACTAGAGAGACGAACAGGAGAAGAACGTGCTAATGGTAGAGAGAAAATGTCTAGTGAAGAAATGAGAAGAATAGTCTTTTCTTTTTTTTTTTTGCTATTTATACACTTGGGTGTATGTGAAATATTAATAATAATATGGGAGTATTTTTGTCTAACGATCCGCATGTTTTGTTTATGTGACAGGCACAAGAAAGTTGTGTCACGGTTTTGAAAAAAAGAAAAAAAATGTATTTTTGTGAGTTGACAACAAAGCAAAAATGGGCAGTGTTGGGCACAAGATTTTTTTTATTTTATTATCTATCTCCACTCGCGAAGACATCAACCAAACTCAACGTTAAAGAACAAAAAAGAGTGCTCTAATTTAAGATTATGATTTGATGGAAAAGGGTAAGAGATGTTAACCTTGCTCCAAAATTAATAAGAAAACATTTTATGTTATTAAAAAATCACTTTTATTGAGAATTTTAAAGTGTTTTAATGCAAATATTATATTATTGATGAACTAAAAAAGTGATATATAAAATGGAAAATCATGTCTTTCGGTGTTATGTGATGAAATGTAAATAGAAGAAAGGCTTCTTTTCTAGGTCTTCTCATTTCTTCTCCACTAGAATCCAATCCCAGTAGGACGAAGGCTTCTTTTGTAGGTCTTCTCATTTCTTCTCCACCAGAATCCAATCCCAGTAGAACGTTTGGAGAGAAAGATGTTGACTCATTTCTCTTTATTCCTTTGCTTTCCCTTTCAACTTTTCCATAGATTGTTCAAAAAGTAGGAACTTTTCGATAGAAGTTATGAACTTTTGCATGCTAAATTCGATGCCGCACCATTCTTCCATGAAATGTTACTACTGCTTCCCAACGAAGTAGGAAAGAGGAAAAGACAAAACATACAGAAGTAGATGTTTGTCTTTCAATATCTTAATCAACTTTCCCATACATTGTTCAAAAAGAAGGAATTACTTTTCGATACAAGTTATGAACTTTTGCATGCTGATTCGATGCCTCATCATTCGTCCGTAAAATGTTACAACTGCTTGCCAACGAAGTAGGAAAGAAGAAAAGACAACCATACAGAAGTATCTGTTTAATTTGTCTTTCAATTTCTTATTCAACTTTACCACAGATTGTTCAAACTTCAAAAAGAAGGGTCTTTTCGATGGAAGTCATGAACTTTTGCATGCTGATTCGATGTCTCACCATTCTTCCGTAAAATGTTACGACTGCTTGCCATCGATGTAGGAAAGAGGAAAAAAAAGTATGAGGGTTGACCAAGATTAACTCGTGATTCAATCCTTCAATGATGGTCGGATCTGCGACTGGGGGCCCTTGGAGTTGGGAATCAACCTTTTGGAACCAGAAAAGAGGAAAAGACAAAACATACAGAAGTAGATGTTTGTCTCAGCCGTAAGTTCCAAGATGAATATATACATTCCTAAACGGAAAAAAGACCATTGAAGTAAGCAAATTGAGTACATAATGAGATGCGTTTTGATTTGCTCCAGGTTCATAATGAGATCGATTTGTCGTTTTGAGATGGCTCAGTTTCATTAGCCATAAGCAGGTTTCAGAGATTTTGTTCAGTTTAATTTCTAAGCCGCGTGAATTATTCATTATCGTCAAATTAACTGATTAAAAGTATATTTTAACTTTTTTTTCTTTAAATCAAACCTATAAAAATAAAGATAAAATAATTAATATTAAAATATTTGAAACTAAATTAAATTTAAATAATTAAATATTAAATTTGATTTCTTAGCTTGAAATAACATCTTGTGATGTTAGGTTGACTAATGACGCACTAAGATAATTACTCTTCCTTGAGTTAATATAAAGAAAAGTGTAATCAAAGTGGCAATGAGTATAAATCTTTATCTATCGTGGTATGATCATTTAAATCTTTATAAGGAAGTCAAATTATATACATTCACTTAAAATATTATAATGATTAATCTTTATAAGGAAGTCAAATTATACGCATTCACTTAAAAAATTAGAATGATTAATCTTATAATTTACTTAAATTTAACTACATCCTTCTTACACATAAAATTAGTATTTATTCAGAATTTCAAATAAAATTATTTATTTTAATAGGTACTGAATTTATTGATTTGATTAAAAAAATTTATTTTGATACTAATAATATAATTAAGTTGATTAAGATATCGGTAAAATATTTTAATTTAGTTATTGACATAATATTTTTATAAATTTAAAATGGGTTAATAAATTTTTATAAACCAATTTGAATAGTTGATTTAGATTGTGATAAAATTTTATATAAATATTTTTAAAACAAATCATAAATAATTCAATTAATTATTTTAAGAATACTTTGATTTTCAGATTGGAATGGTGGCCTCAAATAATTGTTTAGGTAAAACTTATTAAAAACAAAAGGAAACGCGAAGATACTTGTAGAGTCGGCAGATTAGTTCGAGTTTAAATTCGCCAGAAATCAATTAGTTAGCCTCTGAATTTGACCAAATTTTGATTTTTTATAAAAATAATTATGCTTTGGATTGGTCTTGAATTGTTAAGAGTTAATTTAACCTTAAATTTAACAATTATATTTAAAACGATATCATTTTGAATCAGTGACGGAGCTATATCAAAA
>JANTNU010000234.1:4914353-4929166 GCA_024752395.1 Erythroxylum havanense
AGGCGGTTGCTGGTGCCCATGGTTACTTGGCCGAGAAGAATTATATGTGTGCTGCGCCTCATAGGACTCGGTGAGCGGTGGTGCAGAAGGTGCATAGGATTGATGAGACGAGTATGGTCTCGTATAGGAGGAAGACATGGACAATCAAGCTTGAAAAGAATAACAAAAGTTTCTCTTGTTGAATGTGAGTTGCTACGTCTGGGAACCTCCACAACAGAGTTTATCTAAGCAGCAAAACTTTCGAGATACGAACTGGGAAATTGAAAAGATTGTTTCTTTTGTCCGGTTTTTTGAGGAATGGAGACCCAGGATGAAGAGAACAGCTAAATGGAGACCCGGGATTCTGGTATATGAAGAAGAAGATTGCGTGGGTTTGGGGACCGTCTGGAAGTATCGTGTGATAGTTCACGTTGAAAAGGTCCAACATTGTCACCTTTCTTTCGCTTTACGCCAATGAAACCGTTGCTACTTACGCTGGAGAACAACATTCATTTGTTTAATGCTGGAGATCAAGCAAAAGTGTTCATTGACGTATCAAGCTTGGCTGCTTTGTCTTGCAGTGAAGGTAGTCAACACACTTAATTTAACATTATTATAAATCATTGTTTCAAACAATAAAATAATATTTTATTTTATTAATCCGACCAAACATAATCTTAAGGTTAGGGTCCAACTCAAACAAACCGGGTCACTGGAGAGGCCATTGGGCAATTCTAATTTTTTAAATAATTTTCAGGTCCAAGAGATAAACCCACCCGATGAAACAGAATTTGAGCTTTGAGTTTGAACCGGGCCGGACCGAATTCAGGCTTAATTGCTACCCCATCGTTCAGTAATGGCGGGAAACTCTAGTCACTAGACAGTGGTGGTGTGCTTTGAAGAGTTGAAGACGGGTAGAGAGAGACGGGGCTTTAGGGTAGGTTGTTGCGTCGGGATGACGGAAAGAGAGAAAGTGGTGGCGGAGGCGGAGGAGCTTCCCAAGGCGATTGTACGGCGGGTGGTGAAAGACTCCCTGTCCCAGTTCTCGGGCGACGCGGACATCCACGTCCACAAAGACGCACTTCTGGCTTTCTCCGAATCCGCTCGTATCTTCATCCACTACCTTTCCGCCACGTAATCATTCTCTTTAATTTCTCTGATTTTGGGTTTCTCTGAGTTGATTTCTGATTTGGATTTATGATTTAGGGCTAATGATATATGCAAGGAATCGAAGAGGCAAACCATCAACGCTGATGACGTCATAAAAGCTATTGAAGAAATCGAATTTCCTGAGTTTATTGCCCCTCTCAAGGCTTCTCTTTCTGGTCTCTCTCTATTTCCTCCGTCATCTTGACCTTATTGTATATACACCCTGTAACATCTCTTAAGCTATGCATAGAAGTATTTGAGTCCAACATTTTTCGGAATGTTCAATCAGGCTTATTTGAACAAATCAATCTATGTTCTTTAGGTAAAGTCAATCATTTTTATCCTTTTGTGGAACTTGAGGTTGATTACCATCTGATAGTGTCCTTTAATGTTATTGTAGGACCATGGAAATTTAGTTTGCAATGCTTAAGAAGATAAGAAAATAATAGTATATTGGTTCACCACTTCTGTGAAGTTTGACAAGATATTCTTGTTAATATGTTTCCTACAGTGATTGAATCTTGCCCTGTGATGACAATAATACCTCCTAGCAACAGTTGCTTTTCATAGCCAAATGGTTCCATGCTTACTGAATCTCATCATACTGGGATTATGTTGGCAAATTACACTGTTTACAAAGTATTTTAGTCATTTATTTGTTTTTTTTCCCAGTGTTTTGTTGTTTGAGGAGGCGAGGGGTGGTGTTTTTACAGGTTTCATGGATACTTATCGGAATTGTCATAGGATCTTATTGGATTGACTTGTTATCTGGTGACAACAGTTGTGATTCAGAAATAAGATGAAAGCTTAATTAGGAGAGGATCTCCTAATGCTGGTGCATTTTTTTGACAATTATGAAATGCCCCTAATAAGTTGCGACATACTGGGATTATGTTGGCAAATTACACTGTTTACAAAGTATTTTAGTCATTTATTTGTTTTTTTTCCCAGTGTTTTGTTGTTTGAGGAGGCGAGGGGTGGTGTTTTTACAGGTTTCATGGATACTTATCGGAATTGTCATAGGATCTTATTGGATTGACTTGTTATCTGGTGACAACAGTTGTGATTCAGAAATAAGATGAAAGCTTAATTAGGAGAGGATCTCCTAATGCTGGTGCATTTTTTTGACAATTATGAAATGCACCTAATAAGTTGCGATCCTGCAGTTTACTTGCAACTTTTAGCTGAAATATGCTATATGAAGAACTGACAAGCTTTTGGTTTCATTCTAGAGTTCCGGCGGAAGAATGCTGGGAAAAAGGCTGGCTCATCAGAGACTACTGAAGTCAAAAAGAAGAAGAAAATAGAAGAGGAGCCATCAAGTAAAGGTGTAAATAAGAAGCTGAAAAGTAGAGGGAATGCCAATGGAAACGATGCCTGATGTAAAGACTAAGAACTGTTGTGAACTAGCATAGCATTGAAGACAAATCTGGGGGATAATTCCTTATCTTATCTTTAGTAGCCTGAAGGCTGAATCGTAGTTGCTTCAAAATGGTTATTGGATACGGTAGGGCCGATCATGTTGTACCGCTATTCACAGAATTGAGTTGAGTCTTTCGAAAGCTTGTTTCACATTACTTGGTTTGCAACTTTTTATTAAAAATTCACATATTTGGATGGCAATTATGATCTCCTGCTTTAACTTCATTGCTGAAGGATGAAATATTAGACCCCTGCAATATTTATCTGTTCAAATTTGCCTTTAAATTATTTTATTTTTATTAAATGAACGTTTCTAAAAGTGGTAAAGATTTTTATTCAATTATTCTTTCTAATGTGTCTTTTTGGTGAGATGGTAAATTTTTTCATATGAAAATTATAACAAGAGTTTTGAATTACCCAGTCCTATTCCTAATTGTTTAATAACTTAATAATATCTACTTAAAATATATGAAAATGATATAGAATAAAAATATTTAACAATATGTTTAAAATTAGAATAATTATCATTTATCATTTAGACACAAAACTTAATTTTTTAAACAAACATATAAAATATTATAAATGAATATCACAGTAATAATATAATTTATCAAATAATTTCTGTAGAAAAATTATATGTAAATTAATATATTTTAAATTAATTTTATTTATTAAATATGTAATATTATATTTATTTGTAAAGGAATATCTTTTTATTTACTGTGATTTACTGAATATGTAAATGTATATTCTTTGATAAGATATTTATAAATGAATATTCACTTGATTATTATGGTATTTTAAAACTATGTTTGTGCATTCGTTAAAAAAAAGTTGCCTATAATACTATTTTATTAAGTATGATTATGATATATTTATCTCACTTATTACAAAATTATCTTTTATGCATATTAATTCATTTGAAAATTTCAATCTTTTAATTCCGCTGCTTAAAGGACTTGCAAAACAACTTCTTTTCCTTTCCAACTTACAATGTTTTTATTTCTTATTTTTGAATGTAAGATCATATCTTATATATGAAATTTCAAAACAACTCTTTGGTAGCTAGAAGAAAACTAACTAACTTATCTATGTAACTAACTTTTCTATGCGTGTTTTGGTGTCTATCATCTCCCGCTCATACACGATGGATTTATTTGATTGGAATTATGCAATATTTATACTTAATATATGACATTTCAACTAAAAAATCAGTCCTTTATTATTTAGTATGCTATATGCTGTCATATCCTACATCTTTATTCTTCTTTAATCTCATTCATTTCTCCATATTGTAATTTGTATTCAATTCTTTCACTATGAAATGTGGCAACCTTTGAATACATTTTTTAAGTGAGTGACCAATAAAAAACTACCTCCTATTATTAATTTAATTTAATTTGTTTTCATAGAATTGTCTCATAAAATTACATAACACATGATCTTCTGATAATAAGTATCAAATCCTAAATTAAATTCTTAAGAATTAGACAAGAATTATAAGGGCATTTTACAAGGCTTATTTAATCTATTGAGCCTCATATTATGTAAGTTAAACTCTTATAACTTGTTTTGATCTCTTTTCATGGTCATTTTTCACGTATAGTAAGAATAATATGTCATGGTACTATTATCTTCTTCTGATTGAGAGTGGATGTATTTTATTTATAAAATACCATACAATTGTTGGTTCAAATAAACTTAATATTTAACATAAGTTCACTAGTTTACTCCACAATTCATTTTTTTTATAACGCTCATCTGGTAACTTAAGATAGTTATAATGATCATTTAATCAGTTTAAATCAATTTCCTTTTAATTATTTACCTAAGGTGACATTTATGGTTTAAGGTTTTTGCTGTGGGTTATCACCTAGTTAACAAACTTTAAACTTCCATCATCTCAAGTTTTTATAAATAATAAAAATAATTGCCCATGGGGGAGGGTCAATCTTTTATCAACATACTATTTGCTTCATATACAAAATATTTTAGATAAATGAAACATACTTCATAATCAAGTGTTACATAATGCTTACTATATAATAAACAATGTCAACACATATAAGGCATTTGTATATGACAATACAATGAATGAAGATACATGTATAACTGTATATGAATTATACTTTAATATCTACGTAGGGACTTCACATGCCTAATATATGTGCATCAAAAAACTAGTTTTGTTATTGGTTATGCCAACATATCTTATGAAGATATACATTTAATGATCACTTCATCTCTGGTAACTATATCTTTCACGTAATTATACATGACATTTTATATGCTTGATTTTACAACAAAATTTGGGATCTTTAAGATAAGGGATTGATGTTTAACTATCAAAGTTAATTATCACTAGATCAGTTTTGCTTCTTTAGTGACTTCCAAATTAAATAAAAATCATCTAAATCAATTAGTTTTTTGTATTACAAGTAAAAATGTTATAAGTTCCGCTTCTATTATGAATAACACAATAGGTTATTGTTTCTAACTTTTTTATGATATACATCATTTTTAGCCAAAAAAAATCCAAGGGTAAATTTTCTCTAATTAAAATCCCTCTCCTATTTATGTACATATAACTTTTTACAAATAGGTTATTATCTTGATAATACAATGCACAATTGACATTACTTTTAGATACTTTAATATTCTCTTTGCTACTTTTTAATGTGCTTATTGTAGATTTGACTGATATTTGTTCAAAATTTCGACAACATAATTATTTGACTTGTACATATTATTGCATACACGAAGCTTCCAAATGAACTAAAATAGGAAACTTTCTTAATTTTTCCTTTTTCGTGGGCTTGTACGGTAAAAAAATTTGTTAAGACCTTTGCCTTTAGTAATAAGGTTATTGGTTAGTTTGTAATCTTACATATAGAATGATTCAAGAATTTTTTAACTGCATGTGACTTGAGAAAGTAACAATAATTTCTTTGAATGATCTTTTGAAATCTTAACTCCAAAAATATACACAATTTCACCTATGTTTTTCATCTCAAATTTGGAAGACAATTAACTTTTGATTTGTTTAACAAACTCATAGTCATTACAAGCAATCAAAATATCATCCACATATAAAGATAAAATAGCAACTTTAACTATAGATCTCTTAATGTATACACAATGGTTTTCATCAATCATATGGAAACCATGAGAAATAATTACTTTAAGAAAAATGTATGGACCACTATCTTGAAGACTATTTAGGCTATAGATTAATTTTAATAATTGACTCCCTTTAAGTTGTTGGCCTGTCTCAATAAAATCTACATGTTATTTCATATAGATTATTCTTCTAATTATCCATTTAGAAAAACAATATTTACATTTATTTGATATAATTCAAGATTCACATTGACTACTATAACTATGATTAGACGGATCAAACCAATTCTCATTACTGGGGAAAATTTATGTTGACAATCAATTATCTTATGTTGTTTTACACTTTTTTTAATTTCTTAAATCATATGAAATATCTATATCTTTTACACTTTTTTTAATCCCATGTAAAAAGTGAAAAGCCTCCCTTAAAAGTCAGCAGACCTACTCCTTGTATCTTATGACCCAAATTATAATTTTCATTCTTTAGATTGTCACTTCCACGAAGTTGTCTACTCCAACAATATAACAATTGGATTCGCCTCATATTATACTTATCATAAATTCTTTGCTGATACAATGTAGAATTTGGACAAGTTATCCCACAATGGCCTAAATCTATAATTGGTATGACTACTTTAAGGAAATTGTGAGTGAACAATGGAGTTGATAATAATTTCTTTCTGTACATAATTCAAACAACGAACTGTAATTATTCATAAATATCTTTATTGAAAGTAAAATCCGAAGATAGTTCATTATTAAAGCAAAATGTAAGGACAAAAACCATTAAACTTATTGGTAGGCGTCAGTAGCCAGAAGCCTGATTCATTAACAATGGTACTTTCGCTAAATGACTTCAATAAAAGTTTTATGAGCCTATCATGCACAAGCCTTCACTCCTTTTTTAATCTAAATGCTACAAAAACAAAACAAAGTTCGCTAAATTTTGGCTCTTTTTTCTATTAGCAAAACTTTTTATTTTCGTTCTTAAAGCGTTGAGATTCAAAATGGAGTGAAGGCAGGCACCTGATGTCCCAACTACTCGCAAATCCAAGGTTCGATAACTTCAGAAAGAAGAGCTGAAAGCCCTCCTTAGTCTGTTCGATGTCTCTCTAGTCTTCTCACCTTTTGTCTTTTCCTCATCTTCCTTTATCATCTCTACCTATGCATATAAGTTAACAAAAGAATCATCACTTATCTGTAATCATATAAACAAAAGAATCACCATGAATCAATTACATGTACAGCAATTTATTATCTTCTGAAATCTATTAAGACAAGTAAATTGCATTATATAAATCAATACAAGTTAAAATTTGGGAAATATTAGTTAGCCCTTTTTTTATTGTGGAGTACCTGAAACTTGATCTTTCTTTCCAGGAGTTCATTATCTCTTTTTAACTGTTCCACTTTCGATTCAAGATTGTTGATATGCTCCTGCAAAATCAAACAATTATTCTCAAACAAAGTTTCAATGTCCTTATTAAAGTTGGCATAATAAAGATAAAGATAACATATTTATGGGCCTAATTACCACAGTAATTTGTGTACATCTCATCACACTTTGACTCACTTGCCAAACATGAGGATGTAATTACAGTTTATAGCTAATAAATATTTTTATTTGTTACTTACGTTTGTTTTGGCTCGCGATCTTGCAGCTGAAACTCTATTCTTTATCTTTTTTTCTTCTGCTCTCCTAGCTGTCTCTTCAGGAGTTTCATTGCATCTTTTTCTTCTTCCACGATTAGACCTTTGTTGCAGTAATCCCAATTCTTGCATATTATTTTCCAACTGTGTGAACACTTCCATTTGAGAATGATTATCCCTTGATGCATTTGCAACGTATTCAATGCCAGAACTGTTCATTTTTGCAGGTTGTTCTTGTGATTTATTTATCTCTACCTCCTCTTTGGGACTACTACTGTTTAGATCATTTAGCTTTGAAACTAAAATGCCAAAATCACTACTTGAAGTTGTTTCTAACAAGTAATCTATCCAGTCTGTCGAATTATCACCCATAGGGTAACTTATATGTACCTGCACATAGCAGAAAAAATAGATAACAACATTTGCACTTTAAACTGCCACTGATGATTCATTAATCAAAGTTTTATTTTTCATTTTTTCTTTGTTATGTTCAATAACACATATTTGCATCCCTTACCTCATGCACCTATTATGATTCGGATTCTGATGGAGAGGTTTTTCTACTCTCAGCCACTATATTCGTCATTTATTGTACCAAAACATTATCTAAATCAAAATCTTAGAATGAATAAGTGGCATTTATGAAAAACAACTTTCCCAACATAAAACTCCAAACATTATAGTCCTCTTTCCTCATAGTAAAAAAAAAAAAAAAGGGAAAACAAATTATTGAGGCCCCTTGAGACGTATTTCAAAGTATTGTGATTCACAAGGTAAATTAATTCGTGAATATAACATTAACATTAGATGTATAACTAATCGTCATCAAAGAGAGACACTGAAAATAACACTCTGGGAACATTATATTACTAAACAACATATGCAGTCTTGAGCATGCAACATCATTGCTTGAACATAGTCTAGAATTCCACAGCAAAGGAAACAACAGAAAAGTTATGACCAGAAAAGTAGCCGTAATAGCTTAAAGGATAAAATAACTACCTTTGTATGATTTAGATGTTTACGTCCCCCCACGTGTAAACAAAGTTTCTAGATCAAAATTTGACAATAGTGTTCAAATTAAAAAGAAAAGGCAACTGTCAAATTGAAGAAGAAGACTGTAAAACTGAAAAGGAGAATTTTGTCCGTATCGTCTTAATAAAAGGTTCTCCTAATTAATAAAAAATCGGATTTCATTGAAATGGGGAAATATTCAAACCTGTGAGGAAATGAAAACATCAGATGCATGTTTGTAATTTAAAAGTGAAAAGCACATACCATAGTGTAGGAACTAAAGGCCAATCATGAAATAAAAAAGTTAGAAATAATGGTTTCATGCATACAGCCTCAAGCATAACATCATGTAATTCAAATATTTTCAGAAAGCTTATGTTCTTTCAAAAGTGAAATATAATTTCATCTCGTTCACTAACAACAAATTCCAAGTTTTAAATTTACCACTGAGCAGTAGAATCTCTTGGAGCAAAGCTCAAGATAGATCAGTTACCAGTTCATCATGAAGAAATCATCCAGTAATGAGAGAGAAAAGAGCAAAAGGATTCACCATTTTTGCTTTCAGATTGAGGAAATGCTTTAATTTGAAGAGAAAAGATAGGGGCAAGTAATAAACTTCACAGCTATATCATATATTTAAGCAGTAAGAATAATCAGTCTTTTCACAACACCAATGTTCGATCGACACGTACAATGAGATTAGGGAAAATTTTGAATAAATGGCTATGTCCAGGCAAGTTTTAAAGTAGTTTTTAGATAATTTTGTACTGTCATTTAATGATGTTTTATTTACAAAGTAATTTTGTATTGCTCTCTGCTAGTTTACAAATTGGTTTGTCTTTTAGTTTTCATATTTAGGATGCACTTATTGTTGCTTAGCTGTGCATGGCCAGTCAAATTATTAAAGTTTGTGTCACAATCAATTGCCTTAACTAATGCAAGACAAAACAGGAAGGCTGCTTATTTGTTATCTATGGATATTTCAAACATGGTCAAAACATAACTTCATTTGAACTTACGACTTTTGACTAAATCTTTACCAAATTGACGAATATCACTATAGTGAACTTACCATATATTACTAACTACTAACTAATCAAAGCACAATATCTCAATCACCGTCACTCAATCACACATGCCCAGGCGGACATACACATATACAGTGTGTACGTGAGTATACATATAATACAATATACGTAACAACTTTTGAATTATATTTTGAGGATGGCTTATGTTTAGTTTCTCCAACTACAGAAAGCTTGAATTGAATACTATATTTAAAATATCATTGTTTCACTAAAATGAAACATGCTAGTAAATAATAGCTAGTAAAAAGAAAAGTCTAAATAGCATTCCACTTTCTTATCTACATTTTGCAACTTGCAAATCTCAAATTCATATCACATTTAACATGTTCTAAATCTTTAGCTGTATGTGATTTGTGCTCTTAAATGAAAACTGCATAAGCAGTAATATATGTGTGCGTGCATGCCTATGTGACTATTTAAACAAATTTTATTAAGGTGCATTATCAACGCAATCTATAACAAAATCTATAAAGACCAAAGTTGTAAGAATCTGACAGGAGCATTAGGATCAAAGGTTGAATGATTCATCTGGTTCAACCAAATTTAACCAATAATACTAAAATAATTATAAAAATTATGAGTCCATATTCAAACTTAAAAAGGTCTAGTTTGTAACAGCCATAAGACAATATCCTTACCACAACTATAAACTAAAATTTAGTCATAACAAGTTTAACACTATCATCTCATAAATAGAAACATTTAGATAGATAATTTCAATGGAAAACAGGTTTTGCTTTTCTGTTGGGAAAAAAAATCATAAATTATTTGAATAAAAAATATGTTACATTTTTGTTTAAAAGAAAAAGAGAATCATATGAAATTAAGTTATTATTCACTAGATCGCAATTGTAATGCCACACCCCCCATTCACGCCTCTCAAATAATTGCACTTGTATTTGATACTCTTTTATTATAATATGTCTAAGAAGTGTTTGTGTAATTAATACTAAGTTGAAATGCAAATCAAAAGCAAAACCACATACTCTTCAACAAAAGACTCCAACAAACCATGGTGGCACCGGTGAGACAATTATCAGCCACATGAAACAAAAACAATCAGTACCTCCAATCACTGCAGGTCATCGATAAATAATAGCAGTATTGTTCTGAGATTGAAAGTGAAGTAACTTAAAGGCAGGTTGAAAGATAGAACAAAAGCTAAAGTCAGTAATTGAGTAACTATTCCAATTTTTTACTGAATCTACTCTTAATTTAGAATACATCAAATCTAAGTTCTTAATAAAATAATAGTTCCTACTCAAGTATAAGAACTATTTTTCAAAAATGAGAAGACATATTCATCGGACAACTGCTTCTGAACATGGTGCTGTTATTGAGTATATGATACAGGAAATGAAAATGAATTGATGAGAAGCCAAGATGGAAGATGAAGAATCTAGTGAGTCGGGTTCTCACCACCAGCTAAGTGCTAAACCTTCAAGAGCAAGTACTTAGGCATCAAGAATGGATAGGATTTCATAATCACTTCAATCACGTAAACCAAAGACTTGAAAACACATTTACCTCTCTTACACTTAACCAAATCTTTTATATTTCTTAGCAAATTCCAACCAATATCATCAAACACTTATCACATTAAAGCCCAGATAATGCAACCGGGGAGGATGGAATCACCTCCACCATACAACCAAATCTGATCGAACCTAAAAACCATCCTCATCCATAATCCAATTCACTACGTCAAAACTTTGGAACAATTATCAAACTCAATTGCACACTAAAATTCAAGACACTAACCCTAATCAAAAGGGTGGGATAAATAAACTAATAATCCAATCACCTCAAATCACCATACAACCAAATCTGATCGAACCTAAAAACCATCCTCATCCATAATCCAATTCACTACGTCAAAACTTTGGAACAATTATCAAACTCAATTGCACACTAAAATTCAAGACACTAACCCTAATCAAAAGGGTGGGATAAATAAACTAATAATCCAATCACCTCAAATCATTTCCAAATACGATTACTAATCCAACAAAAGATTTTTCTATTGGAAGAAATATAACCATATCTTCTTCCACCTCAAACCCTAAGTTTTAATCTACGAATTTGACCTTAAACAAAAACCAATGAAATAATGCACTGGATTACTTTAAACCAACAATGACTCATGCCTTTCCAAACTCAAACAATCACACAAAACGAGTTTACCTCACAATTCCTCCAACATCATTTCAAACCCTAGCATTTCCAAAATCCGTAAAATTAACAAATCAACACATTGAAAGCTAAAGTTCACGTCTAATAATTTAAAAGAACACAGAATTAGAGAAGAAGAAGCTTACCTATAGCATAAGGGTTTCGCATTTCCATGTTAAGGAGTACAACGATGAGCAGTTCCTTCCCAGTGGCAGAACTCATGACTATGCCGGCGAGCGGAATGACGACTGTAGTCGCAGCCGTGATCAGAGCTCTCGGTTTGCAGCCCTTGGACATGTCGGGTTTGCGAACGAACGGAAGCAAATGAAACATGGCCTGTCGGGTATGAGAAAAGAGTGCACCGTAGTTAAGCATGGTCGGCGGTGACAGGAATGACGGAAGGCCAGGGGTGCTTCGGAGAAAAACGCGCGCGAAATAGAGAACGACTGTCAAAACTCAAAACTTCCACGGTCCAAAGTAACTCCAAACCATCTTCCTTAATACGACGCAGCTCTGGAAGAAAAATGCATGGATTAATGGGCTGGGTTGACTTTAAACCCAACAATTCATTCATTCTTATCTCACTCAATTAAAATTTTAAAATTATTACTTGTCATTATAAATAAGATATAATAATCTCAATTATTATAACTTATAGAGAAATTCTAAGATATTTAAGCATAATCATGAATATCATAGTAAAATTAGAAGTTTGAGATCTTAAAATATTATTATTATTTCTAAATTGCCATTCTAATTTATTATTATAAAAGAGATAGATTATATTTACAAATAAACTTCATCCTAATGTAACTAAATATAAAGAGTTGGGGTTGATTTTTTTAAGTTAAAAAATTGTATTAATGTATTAAAAAGAGGTTCATACAAAATATTGCCTAGCATATAATAAACGCTTATTGTATTACGTTTTTATGCCCACATTTTGGTATGTTTTCTTGTAATTTAAGATTTTTACATTATTTTTTGTATTTATTTAGCTGCTAATATGTTTTCAGGTCTAAATTGTCTTCAGGAGCCTCCAACTCTGATCCAGCTTCCTCTAGCTCGGGACCAATAGGAATTTTTACATCGCAGATCTCTGCGTCAGTTAGGCTAGTTTTCGTATTTTCATTGTAACAAAAAAAAAAGCTTTGAAGGTGTTGCTTTTGCTATTGTGAAGATATATGCCCATGTGAGTAACATCCACATTCATTTTCATGCCTGCGTAAGTTCCTAAACTCACAAATTAGACAAATATTCTCAATTTCAACATATTTATAAACTAAAGTAGCTGTGGTAGGCAAATATTATAGTAAATTCTCCGAAGCAAATTACGTGCCTTAGGGAGGACTTTTAGGTTCTATAACTTTCAAATACTAAAAATAAGGTCTCTATTCGTACTTTTGAACAAAGCCAATATTAACTCTACATTCCATGTTGAATAACTAATTAGAAATAGGTCCAACACTCTACAGACTTATGTTCAGGATGAGGATCAAGGCTAATGAACATATTTGTATTATCTAGTAATTATGGATCCTAAGACGTTCTCTTTTATCACAATATGAAATCATATCCTACTAACTAACTAAATTTTTACTGACCAAATTCCTCTCTAGTAATAACTTGAATTGCTTCCAATATGTGATGTAAAGGAATCCTTTTTAGAGTAATACCTTGCTTTAAAGACATGAGAGAATCGTATTTCAGGTTAAGTCACAAACCTCCATGCCTACTTACTAACCACCATGCCTGCTTACTAACCAAGGCTAAATTGAAAGATCAATTTGTTAGAAATTGATACCACCAAACTACTTTAGAACATAAAGATCTTTCCATCATTTTCATTCAATGCTCGGATGATCTCTCCTTGATGACCACTAAAGCCCATGCAATAATTTACCAAATCCTCACAAAGAATTAGATTGTTAGGATTTATTTTATATATATCCTATTTTTATTTTTGGAATTTTATATTAGATATGGGACATACCATATATCTTGAAGATTTGCTTTAAATCAGCAATTGCATATTGGAGAGTTAGCCTTGGAATTGAGTTCTTGAATTTGCAATTTTCGGTATTGGATATGGCATGGAATTGGATTTGGAGATATTTACCATATAAGCAGAGTATTTGTGTGACTGAATCTTGGAGAGTTCAAGTTTGACCAGTATTCTATCAAAACCTAGCAATGTGCGTGCTTGATTGGTTTTTTGGTAACTCACGTAATATCTGCGTGGAGTTTTTGGCGGTTATGAACTTACTTCTGATTTTTGGTGAAAAACTCATTATGAAAAATTGCTAGAGGGGCTGCTGTTTTTTGTTCTGTTTTGATCCTTTATTGAGCTGATGGTGTTGACGTTTTTAGATCAGCTCTTCTTAAATGGTCTATCTCTAAAAAGCAATCTACGAAGTGTGAAGTGCTGCTGAATTTTTCTGGATTCTTGAAGAGGTTTGTTAGTTGCAGCACAAAGGTGATTTCGGTGTTGATGGTTGTATGATGAACATGTGCAGTGCCTGTTTATGTCCGTGGGTAACTTCTGATCTGGAGGTTTTATTTTTACTGGTTTTATTTGTTACTTTGGTTGAGTAAAGTAGTTAGGAAAATCCTCTAACGAGGTTAACACGAGTCGATCGTGTTATTGAGTGTGAAGATCTTTCACGGGTAGTTAGGTTGAGGGTCGGTTACATAGATTGAGTCATACGGGGTGGATCAATCTTTTGTATTTTTTTGTGAACTACAGTAGAAGAATTTAATCTGGGTGAGGGCTCCACAGATGTAGGCAAAATGTACCGAACTACGTTACCAAACGTCGTTTCTTTATTATTTTGCAGTTGGGATTTTTATTTACTTGTGCGAAGAAAAAATTATGGATAGCCTGCGAATTGATTAACGATTTAATTATTTCAATTGGTATCAGAGCAAGGTCACTAATCCAGAACTTGGTAGCAAGTTGGTACAGATTCGAGATTCGCAGGTATGGCTATGAGAGAGGGTACATCGATTACCAGACCTCCACTATTGGATGGATCGAATTATTCATCATGAAAATTCCGGATGAAATTCTGTATTCAAGCTCAGGGAACAAGAGCCTGGCATTCGGTAGTATACGGTTGGACGTGTTGGGCCCCGAAAAAAATTTTATTTTATTTGAATTAATTATTTATTGATTTATGGATTTATTCGTTAATTATTTTTATTTTGCCTTAATTGATT